>OOFE01023359.1:9598-21178 GCA_900323365.1 Monocentris japonica | reverse complement strand
ACTTTTGTAAACAGCTGGAAGTTGAAAGTATTTCAGAGGAGAGGCAGAGATAGGGTGAAGGTGAGTCAGACCACCGTCTCTCTGGAATGAGAACATGCAGCTGTGTGTGTGTGTGTGAGGGTGTGTGTGTGTGTGTGTGAGAGCGTGTGTGTGTGTGTGTATGTGTGAGCGTGTGTGTACGTGTGCGTGCGCACTTTGTAGTAGCTTGGACTGATGTTGGACTTGTACTATACCCATCCACTGTCATCATCTTCATCATCAGTATCCGTCTCCTTCCTGCTTCCTGCTGCTTTTCTTATGAAGCTACGGTGGGCGGGGAACTCATTGGTTCCTCAGCCCCTTCCGTATCTTCCCCGCTGTAATCTGATCGGAAGGTTTGCTTCAGCGTGTATGAGCTGCATGGAAAGATGGCTGACTAGACAGAGCAGAGTGAGAGGGGGGCAGTGTTTCCCCTAATATTATATTGGTGTAGGGCTATTAAGTAGAACTTTTCGTGCAGATGTAGGGGAAACACTGCCATGGTCTGCTCCCAGAAAGACCCTCTGGGTGGTAAGGGACTCAACTTGGCAAGTTTTATGTGTGGAAATGGTACTGGGTTCTGTTGAGACTAGAGGGGGTGGACAAAACAATGGAAACACCCAACAATATGTTAATATCAATCACCTCGTAAGGATTAGGGCCACCCTTCACCTTCAGAAGAGCTTCAGTTGTCCTTGGGATGCCGTCACACAAGTGCTGACCTGTGTGTAGTGGGATATGGGACGTTTCTTCAAGGGGCTCCAGTGTTTGAGGGATGAAGGAGGTGATACAATCAGAGTCATTGGACCTAGTGACTCCCACAAGATGGCTGCCCATACCATTACAAATCCACCACCATTTTAACAGTTGGCAAGAGACATTGTTGGTTGAAGGTATCCTTTAGCTTTCACCAACATAAACCTGTCTGGATGTAGGAATAATGGTGAAAGATGACTCATCAGAACATATTACCTTTTTCCATTATCCAGGGGTCCAAGTTATACGTTTTTGTGCATTGGCTTTGGAAACAAATGGTTTCCGAATGGCAGCCCTGACATAAATACCACATTTGTGAATGAAGCTCAGTGTGCAGTTTTTGTTGAGACTGTGTCACAGACACGTTGATTCTGGTAATTTTTGAGGCCATGGCTTTGTGGTAGCAGTTAGCAACTACCCTGCTAAGTGTCCGTCTATTCCTGTTGTTGAACTTACTCACTCACTTACCTACTCATGTTCCTCTTTGCCACTGCAGTTTGTCCGTGTTTGGAAAATGTTGTCATACAAATTTCCCTTGCCACATTAAATGATTTTGCAGTGTTTGTGACTGATGCAGCTGCAATTTGGGCAACAACTCTTTGGCCTCTTGTCAGTTGCCTCATGTTACTTTGAAAACTCAGAAAAGTGGTGATTGTCAGACCTCTTTTAAAGCTAATTGGCATTCAGTTTAATGTGATTTGTAATTGGCTTTGAAGTACAAAGGCAAAGGCCTTTTCATGTGGTGTTTCCGTTATTTTGTTCACCCGTTGAATGTCTGCCCGATCAGTCAGCCTGCCAAATACAATCCCTCTTTTTGAAAGATGAGGCTACTTTCATATAAATGGGTAAAAAAGTCCAAATTTCAGAAATATTCTGTAAAGATTTATTTGATTAACACAGCAGTGCACTGCTGTAGTTTGGATTTGTTTAGACTCTCTTGAAGATTACTCTGATTATCCTGGATTGTTGGAAATCATCTCAAAGCATAGCTGAAACACAGTATGACTGTTAGTGGCTGCCATATCATGTCATCATCAACAGGGTGTCAAACCATTAGGACACAGCCGAATGGGAAATAGCTGTTGACTAACAGAGCCTCCTCATTGACTCCAGTAACTTGATGTTAACACTTAGCTTTTGTGACCTCAACATGCACACACAGGCACAGACAAATGGCATTTAGAAGCTGTTGTAAGTCAGCTGGTGACACAAACCTTGGAGCATTGAGAAACCTGGGTTACATGTGAGAATTGCACCACCTTGCAATAGGAGGAACTAGTACACATGGATGGACTGACAAACACACTCATAAAGAGGCTTGCAGACAGAGTAGTTACACAGACACACAAGCACTCAGCCTGATGGTTTAACATGCATGTTCTGTGCAAGGATGTGTGTGTACATGTGCAGATATCCTGGCTATTGGTCCATTACATCCACTACCTTATTATCCTCAGGGTCCAAGCTGGCCACTATTGGCTCTGGTTTAGATGCAAAATGGCCTCTTCACAAGGGAACGACACAGGTTTCTCCATGTGTCCAACCACTGTATGTCCTCAACCCATTCTGAATGGTACTGACTATGTGTCTCCTTCTCTCTGCCACCTCCCCCTGTTTTCCACTTCCTGTTTTATCTTTCGCTCTTCTACTCTTCCTCTATTTCTCCCTCTCTGTGTCTTCTTCCTGTGTCTCTCTGTGCAGATGATTGTGTGGTTGGAGCGATCCCTGGATAAAATCATCAGTATCTTCATCATCTTCCTCCTGGTTACAGGAACCCTGCTCATGGCTCTACTGCTCACGGCTATGGTACTGTTTGTCCCTCTGCACCTGCTGTAGTTCTCCATGGCACTTTTACTGTCGTTCAGTGGTTCTGACATTGTCAGGGTTAACATGGTAGTTTTTACCTCTCGCTGTCTCTAGGTTCATCATGAGAGCGTTCACATCATTGAGGTCACCAGTAACCTCATCAATGAGACTGTGTCCAACCACCCAGAATGGGCCAAGTATGAAAGTTTAGACATTCCCTTTTTCAGAGGATTGTGTCTGTCTCTCACGGTGTCACTCTCTCACTCAGATACTCACTCACCTGAGCTATCTTCCTTTTCACCCTCTTTCTCTCTTTTTCCCTTTTCGTTCCCCTCTTGTCGTCTAGTTGGCTCCCGGAGGCCTGTGTGGTCCAAAAGGCTCTGAACTCAGCTGCTACTAACGTCTATCAGCACGGGAGAGAATGGATAACACAAAAGGTGAGAACAACAACAATGTCCTATACGGTTCTCCATGGTTTCTCTGTCCTTGAATATGGAGAAGATCCTCAGATGTAGTTTGTGTGTGCACAGAAAACAGGAGGTGGGCATTAGGAGTGTATTATGTGATGAATCTTTGTTCTGCCTGTCTTTTTCTGTGTGTGCAGCTCCATAAGATGTTAGGGGATAAGGTGAACCACACAGCTGTCATTGAGAAGCAGGTTCTGGAGCTTTGGGACAGACTGTACCACTCCTGGTTTGTTAAGGTAGCACAGGGGGGTTGGGCCTGTCCATTAGACTACTGGATGTTGAGGAGGTTTACAGTATTACTACTCCGTATCATTACTCTTTGATAACAAGTCACCAAAGCGCTCCATGAAATGTGTGTATCCTGTGCATATTCCAGAATGTGACCAACTCTGGGCGCCACCGAGGTCAGAAGATACCAGCTCAGAGACAGAACAGCTGGCTAGTGGATATCCTGGACTGGCAGGATATTGCCTCCTTCGTACAGGAAAATATTGAAACCCTACTTTCAGTAAGTGTGTGTGTGTTTGACAAAATGCTTGTTTTTGTACATCTGACATGACATCTGTGGGTCAGTCTTTGTTCCAGTGTTTTTAAAAGTTGCACTGATTGGCCCAAGAGGGGCGCTACAAGAAGGGGACTGCATCACTTGTGGGTGACAGCATGTTTACTGTTGCCTTGCTGTCATAGATCCTGGAGTCTCTGTGGGTGGTAATGAGTAGGAACGTTGGCCTTCTCATCTCCACGACGACCACTCTCTTCACCGTCTTGTTCCACAGTGGCACAGCGCTGCTCAACTTTGCCCTCAGTCTGGTATGAAACATGTACTGCCATAAAGCGTCTGGCTCAATAATACGTAGAGTGGTAGACATCATAAGCCATCCTGCATCTGGTCTGAATACATCCTGCTACAGCCACAGCAGACACACCTTTCAGATTGGTATATTGTAACACATAACTCACAATGTATTAACTATTTGAATCTACCAAACCTCCTTTTGTGGTGAGCTACAGCTAAAAACTGGTACATCTAAAATGGCTCCTTTATGTATGTGTGTGAATCACTGAACATGTTTGTGCCGTTTCCTCTGTGTGTGTGCGCAGGTGATCTTCCTGACCACTCTCTTCTACCTGCTGAGCTCCAGTGGAGAATACTACAAACCTGTCAAATGGGTCATCAGCCTCACACCCCTCTCCCAGCCTGGACCTTCCTCCAATATCATAGGCCAGTCTGTAGAGGAGGCCATCAGGTAGGCAAACACACACACACACACACAATCTCATCCCATGTGTGCAGGTGAAAGTTAAAGAATAAAAAAGAGAATTGTAGATTTTCCTTTTGTGTGTGTTTCTTTTGAAGAGGAGTGTTTGATGCCTCTCTGAAAATGGCTGGTTTCTATGGCCTCTACACCTGGCTCACACACACTATCTTTGGCATCAACATCGTCTTCATCCCTTCTGGTGAGTCAGTGTGTTCACAAGAACTCATGCTGTCACTGCCTGACTCGGGAGCAACTGCCAAGCCATGATAATTGTTTCCCCTCTCCCCGTCTCTGTCACTGTGTAGCGCTGGCTGCCATCCTGGGTGCGGTGCCGTTCTTGGGGACCTACTGGGCAGCGGTGCCGGCTGTGTGTGATCTGTGGTTGGCACAAGGAGAGGGCGTCAAGGCCCTGCTGCTGCTGGTCTGCCATCTGCTTCCAACCTACTTTGTAGACACAGCCATCTACTCTGATATCTCAGGGTATGTATGTGGGTACAGCTTGTGTATGTGTGCTTCCACTTGTGGGACAGAGAGAAATGAGTACTGACATTTGACTAACAAGTTTCAACATCTCGCCTGCGATTGTTAATGCAAAGCACATAAGCCTGCCAGTTTGCCATTTTCATAAACTGTTTGTGAGTGGTCTGAGTTACACCTGACAAAGACAATGCCAGACGATACTGCTCCACTTCAGCTGTTAATGGTAGCCTGGCTTTATGGTGGAGACAGTACTTTACCCCTCAGTACCCACATTTTGGAAAATCTTGGACTATTTGAATCCTTTGCGCACTAAATGTGTCGGTGAATAAAACATTTACTGTAGAAAGCATTTTTGTTTATGCCTAAGTATGTCTTTGTGTTGATCCATTTTCTTCCCCTATCTCTCAGAGGTGGGCACCCCTACCTGACAGGTCTAGCAGTGGCAGGCGGAGCGTACTATCTGGGTCTGGAGGGGGCCATCATTGGGCCCATCTTACTCTGCATCCTGGTGGTGGCAGCCAACATCTACAGTGCCATGCTGATGAGCCCCAGCTCTGCACTGCCCACACCTGTACTAGCCACCTGGCCTACCAACCCCGGCAGGTAAATATAAGACCTGAAATATGAGCACATACAAACACACATGCACACAGTGTGGATAATATCTTCAGCCAAAAGCAAACAAACCAACGCTGCATCTTACCTTCCTTTTATATTCCTTTGCCTTTTGCTCTCAGGTCCTTCGCAGACTCCACTCCTTCTGTGCTGAAGAAGGCCAGTGAGTGAGAGAGTGAGAGGGTGTGTCTGTGGAATGTCTTCTGGCTTCCTATTGGCTGATTCCCTAGGGAAAGTACTCCCCTCTCTAAGTTCCTCCCTCCCTGTGCTGCCCCACTCTACAGGGATGGCCCTGACCAAGAGATGGCTATAACGGTTGGTTACCCATGATGCCGTCTGCTTGGCAGAGTTAGTTTGTCTGAGCAACATGGCACCAGCTGCTCTGTTTCACTGCAAGACCATAACATTACAAATGAGAACATACACTCAGATCCCAAGCAGCGCTCCAGAAATGTGGACCAACGGCATTACATTGGGTTACGATTTTGAACGGCGGAGAAATTGATGCTAATCACATCGTCTCTCAGAACTCAGTGCCTATGTTGAGAAATGTCTGCACTTATTGTGTCATCCACCACATGAGGTTTGTGGTAAGCCCATATGAATTTTAGATGATATATTTTCTCTATAATGCCCCTGATTTCCAATCTGCACACCCTGGCTGTTTTTAAACAGTGTGTGTTTTTGGTTGTGCAGTATTTGTACTCCCTACCTCCCTCCTCTTGGAGGCTCGAGTTTGTATTGCCGGTTCAACTTGTTCTCACAATAATGTTTGTATTATATGTTACGAAATGTTATGCACCCTTGATTCATACTAAAACTATGCATGGCCAGACACGTGACTTATCACTATGTGCGTGCCAAAATCAAATCAATTAACTGAGTTAAGTAAGTAAAACAGCTTTGGTTAAGGGTAGGATTAGGTTTAGATCACTAAGACAAGCTTTTGGTCGTGGTAAAATAAGAAAAGAAATGGTAAACGTCTCTATATGCCTGTCCACCTCAACCTCCACACCCTTACTTTCCACTGTGCTATTTCTGTGTCAAACTAAAGTCTGTTTCACTTGATTTGCAGAATACGACAGAAAATAAAGGTGCATTACTTTTCACAGCTAGCTACGAATTTGATACGAGAACAGGCAGGTTGAGACGTATAAAGATGAGTTGATGGAGAGTGGTCTTTTTCTTAGTTTTCATGTAATGCTTTATCCATCTTACTGTGCTAATTGTTTTGAATTTGCCACATTAGTTCTTGGCTTGAACAAAGGCTTACACTCCGTAGCGCTCCTGGACCAGGCTTCGCTACCCTTGTTTTTTGCTCCTTTAATCAGTACTGTTGAATACTGTTGTTATTGTTTATTATCTCTAACGGTTACATGTTTTTTGACATGTAGTGGCACATGCCACTGAAATGTGCACACACAAACCTGGACATCCAGAGAGTTTGGTCTCAGTTCTGTTACCTAGCATTCTGATCTTACATTAGGAGATTATTTGTTCCCATCTTAAGTTTGTATTTGTTTAACACAGTTTGTGAGTGCACATACAACATACATGAGAATATATCTATTCACTCTCACAAACTCAGTTGATCTGTCAGCATTGAAACATGCTCTACAGAATATGTTGCTATGGAGTATTTTTGCAAGCACTGTTTGTTTGTTCAAACAGTTTGATATGACTGTGACTCTCAGTTACATCAGTACTGACCACACACACACACTTACACACTTACATAGAGCCTACTCCAAACTAAAGTAGAGTAGGAGCACTTTTCTGAGCTGAAAATATGAAGCGGTTTACATGACTTGAAGCTTTCATTAACAAGCTGTACAGACGAATCATCTTTATATAATGCACATCATTTATCATACATGGCTACTGCGTTAGCTGCCTGAGGGTGGGAGGGCTGTAATCTATCCTGGGTTGGGTTGGAATAAGCCTGTGGTTGGCTGACTCTTTCATCGTCTCACTAATGTAATAATCTGGCACCGTTGTGTGTTTTTTACTGGAAGTTCACCGACCAATAAACATTACCATTTGAACCGGGGTGGCTTTGTTGCGTGCCTCAATTGCAAACTGCTTTTGACTGAGGAAATTCATCTGTTTGAGGAAAATATTTACTTTGGTAAGAAGTTTGCCAACACTGAGGCTGCCCAGGAAATATGACATCCAGTTAGTGTTTACTCAAAGATATGGAAAGCAAAGAATAATCTACTGCTAAAAAGAAAGTACACGGTAAGCAAACATTGAAAATGCTGATAAATAGCAAAATCTACTCAAGTAAATGAATCAGTAAATCTTACATGCAAAGAAGAATACATCAATAAAACATTTAGTAATATTTCATTAGTTTCTCCTCGTTTCCTGGTTCTCTCTCCACGTTATATTATGAACATAATCAAACTCTGTTACATGATGGTGTCTGAGGCTTTGTGGTTTAGATGTCTTACAGTGAATAAGGAAAGGAGGTGATGAAGAGTAAAGGACTCCTGATGGGATGAAGCATGGTTCCCGCTGACTGCGGGGACGGTGGTAACCTAGTGGTTAGTGAACGAGCAAACTTCTCCCCTCCCTCAACAACTGTCAACGTAACCGGTGGAGCTGCTCGTGACTTTCCCTGAATAAATACAGGTTAAAACCTCCCTCTGAGCTGAGTCAGGCTGTGTCATCTATTCTCTAAAGACGTACGGTCACTGTGTCAGCGGGGCCGCTGTACAGATGGACAGAAAATAAATACCAAACTCATGGAGAGATACGCTCGCTATGGCTGCTGGTTAGGCTAAGCACCTTGCCATAAAGTCTCCAGTTATGTTGACTATCCACAAGTACATCAGCCAATGAAGTGTATTCATATAGCTGATTCATAACTGGCTTGTTGTGAGACATGAATGATACATTTGTCCAGTTGTTCATTGTACAATCTGACTGCCTCGCCTGTGTCCGGCATCTTCACCTGACGGGGTAACAGCAGTCACAGCTCAGGGGACTCTTAAGATGTTAGTGTAGTGAATGTATCTGAAGGGACGTTTTTAATGGCTTCTCAAAACCTGGAAGCCACAACGATGTTCCTACCTGAGCTGATGCCATGAAACCCAAAGTGACTCCACACATTTACACACACACACTATCTATAGAAAATAAAGTGTTTTATTTTTACAAAGGTCACAGTCCAAAGCAAGAGACGTCATAGACAGATAGAAGGAAAACATGACATAGGACCAGAATATAATGGCTTGATCTAATTTCATTATCTGGATGACCAAGGCCTTTACAGAGTCGCTTCACCCCTGAACCCTGCAGGTTGCTGTCAGTCAGGTTCCTCAGGGTAAAGGCTTCATTCCTGAGGTCTGCACATCAGTATTTCTTGGGTCAGTTTCGGTCAGGGGTTGACAGTAGGGTGGAGCCCAGTGTTTCACAACTTGTCTCTGTGAGGTTACCATTCCTCCAATCAGTCAAAGAACTGCAGAGGAGACATTACCAGGTCGACTGTACCAATAATCATGTAGTTGGACTGCAGCAAGTGTCTGAGTTAGTATGAGAGTTATACAAGTATCTTAATTATGAAGTGAAGCCCAGGAGGAGGCGGAGGAGGACCGGTGTCTGTTCTCACTTTGCAAGAAACTATCCACTCCGCTCTTGTTTATTTATTTATCTTTTGACATCTGATGTTCCCTGGTTTTCTGACCAGCCAGGAGATTCATATTTCTGCTTTTTAATATGTGAAAGACATAACAGGGCAGTGAGGAAGTCCTGTATGCTGAAGTGTAGAAAGCAGTACACAGTGAGCAGACCAAACCTCGCAGACATATAGCTTGCAGAGTCTGATGCATCCTGTTTGGCCCTATTGGAGACAACTGGAACCAATAGTAATCTGTAATGAGAAGCTACAGCGGTATGAAACCAGCACTACAACACCTTATTTATAGTAGACACTTTCAGATTGCTTTTTTTGGGATCAGTCAAAAAAAAAAAATCAACCAGATCAAATCAACTAGTTTGGATAATCCACTTTCCACAAAACATGCAGTCCGTTACCTTCACATTGCATTCCCATGATGATCTAAAGGACTGAGAGACTGAGTCTCCCACAGCAGTGGGACAGAGACATAAGAGATGATAACAGCCTGTTGGTCTCTCTTGCTGACCAGACAAATGAAATCACAAACCTGCTTCCACTTGAATATGAACATGTGGTTTCCACTTCCTCCTGCTCTTGTAAGACTTTATAAAATGTTCTTTAAGCAGTACAGCAACTGACTTTAACTGTCAAAAATATAAACTCACCACTGTGTAAAAATGCATTTCACTCAAAATCATCCCTTGATAAAAAGTATTTTACCTACTTTTTTATGCCATAATCAACAGGTCAACCAATGTTCTTGTAGCTTGCGTCAGTGACCTTAGGACTATTTCTGTCTGATGAGACAGTAGAGGAGCAGTCAAGACAGGGGTGGGTGTGTGTGTGTGTGTATACAAAAAGAGGCAGGAATCAAGGTTCTCCTATTGTTCTGTAAACTTTTTCACCTTTATTTTCTACATTTGGATCAGCTCAGTGTGGAAGCCTGGACATGTTAGTCACTCTAAACCCTGCCCCCAAAACAGAGCAATCAATACACTCCCTCTTTCTCACAATCAAAAAGCTCACATCTTCACCATACAGTCATTCACTCAGACATGAATCAGTTGACCGCTTCCTCTCACTACCATGTCCAAAGATGAACCAATGAAATGTACTGTGTGTAAACCCCTCCTCCACTGGAGGAAGCTGAAATGGTTATACTTTTATGAAATCATCTCTCCTGCTTTGGCTCACACCAAGGAGAGGACAGATAAAAAAAGTAAAGGATGAAAGCATGATGGTAGAGATGAGAGACAGTGGTGTATCTGGATCTGTTGTATCAGTGAAATACTGCAGGTCTGCTTGTGAGGTGAGATATGTAGTTATGGGTTGAGATATGGGTGCTGCTGCTGTGCTCTTCAAAATCCACTATTCATCCTTTTACTCCTCTCGGCTCACTAGATCCTTCAATCCCAGACAAACTCTCATTTTCTGCTCTACAATGGAAGCAGGGAGACACTGATCTGCTGTCAGTCTACTCTAGGGGCTCTGGTGCGCAAGAAAGAACAGCAATCTGATCTGAAACCTGCTTGTTCTGGCAAACGAGGAGCTGATGGACTAGGATTGGACTAGGATCACTGGAAACACACATGCACTCGTACTCACACTCACACACACAGACGTGCATTTACACACACACACACACACACACATCCATGTGCGTATACACACACTCCACTGGAGGAAAGAAGCCCTTGGAGTGTATTGTCAAGAGGTCATTGAGAAGAAGATATGACTAAATGGATTTAAGTGACAGGCTAGAAAAGCCTTTTCCTATATGGATATATATCTGTGTGTCTGAGTTCCTTATGGTTGAACACTACATTGAGCAGTGAACATCAGTTAGATATGCAGAGTCCTTTGTATGTGTATGTGTGTGCGTGCTCGCGTGTGTGTGTGTTAGCTCTATGTTAAACATCTTTAAAGACAACAAACTTACAGACTAGGGTTACTGCTCTGTGGCACAGGACTGTAGAAACAGACAAAGCCATGTAAAAAAAACTGGACATAGAAATCTCAAGATATCACAAACATCATATATCTCAGTCTCTAGGCCTCTGCTGATAGCAGACGTGGGTCCTCGTGTTCGGCCCTCTGTTGTTTCTTGTGGAGTTCCTTGGTATTCCTCAGCTTCAGTCTGTAGGTGGAAATGCCAAGGACCAACACTAGAGGGAGACATACACTGCTGCAAGACTGTAGGAGGGGCTCTCTTACTGGCAAACATGACAGTCACACAAACATACTCACTTGCTCACTGACAAGCGTGCACACACACAGACACAGACACACACACAGACACACACACAGACAGACACACACACACACACACACACACACACACACACACACACACACACCTTTCTTCATATAAGTTCACCAGAGTTCTTTTTCAAAATCCATTATAAAATTAAATTAAAAAAAATAAAGGAACAGGCCCCTTTCATAAACACACACATACACACACACACACACACACACACACACACACACACACACACACACACACACACAGAAACGCACACACATGCAACTGCTTTGAAGTCACATGAATTCAAAT
>OOFE01023353.1:0-10659 GCA_900323365.1 Monocentris japonica | reverse complement strand
GAGACGCATGGCGCCCATGGCAACCACCTATTCCGCCTATGCCCAGGGCTGGCCCTGCCCACATGCATGATCTCGGGCTCTATAGATAGATAACAATCGTCGTGCGTACTGAAAAGTCGTGCGTAATCCTCTTCAATTGGCTGTCCCGGTTGACGCGGCAGTGTGTTAGCAGAGTAGTAGGGCCTAGAGTGATGAGTGGCACTTCATTTTAAAGATCTCGACTAATACTGTATATTTATAACAACCTGCAACAACAGCAACAATCTGCAACTTACTGAATACACAGTAGATGGCGCCAAAGGCTATTTTACATACATTGTAATACATGGACGTAATGACGACGGAGTAAGTAATCAATATACATCGATCAGCCACAACATTAAAACCACTGACAGGTGAAGTGAATAACATCAGTTATCTCGTTACAATGGCACCTGTCAAGGGGTGGGATGTATTGGGAAGCAAGTGAACAGTCAGTTCTTGAAGTTGATGTGTTGGAAGCAGGAAAAATGGGCAAGCGTAAGGATCTGAGCGACTTTGACAAGGGCCAAATTGTGATGGCTAGACGACTGGGTCAGAGCATCTCCAAAACGGCAGGTCTTGTGGGGTGTTCCCAGTATGCAGTGGTTAGTACCTACCAAAAGTAATCCAGTGAAGGGCAACCGGTGAACCGGTGACAGGGTCATGGGCGCGCAAGGCTCACTGATGCGCGTGGGGAGCGAAGGCTAGCCCGTGTAGTCCAATTCCACAGAAGAGCTACTGTAGAGCTACTGTAAATTTCTGTGCCCTCTTGGGACAGGCCAAAGAGGGCACAGAGGACTGGGCTCAATATAACAGCTGAGGTCTAACAGAGGTCTAAACTGGGGCTATTTAAAAATTGGATCCAAATTATTACAAATATACTTTTTCCTGAAATAGTTATTAACTCTGAATACCTGTTTACCATTTTGTTCAATCATTCATGAAAGTATAAAATTTGAAAACCTTTTCTAAAAAGATGCTCAACAAACATGGACTGCAAAATATATCGTTTAATACACAATAAATTAATAATTACCACCATTAATTGACAATTTAAGAAGACACTGAAAAAAATGAAATAAAATATTTATTTCTATTGGCTCATTTTCTTCAGTGTATTTCTGTCCATTATAATCAGATAAAGCCCATGTACAGACAATGTATTGCATTTCATAAATATGTACTAGCTTAGGTACTAGCTTATTTGTGCAATGAATTTGTTCCTTTTTAACATTGTGTACAGTTGACAACAAATGCATCACAAACAGCAATATACAGACATGTATCAGAAGATAATATGGAGACACATGTTAGCACTGATATCAAAATACTGGAATTTAAGCCACAGTGCACCAAACTTAAAATATGTATGCTGGCTATTTTGCAACTGTAAATGGTCCCATTTAAAGAATGCGATAAGGATCCTGTTGCCGTAACTAGCCTATGAAACCCTGCTGACTACTGTTTTGAAAGTGGCTGAAACTACAACAAAGCCTGAGCAGCATTTCAGCCTAGTACAGTACAGGCAGATGAACAAACTGAAGTTCTTGAATGAGGGGTTAATGGTCTACATGCAAAAGGAGTACTGTAGTACATTTAATCTGGTGACCCTTACATTTCTCTGACTGGCATACAAGTGAGCCACATGCAACTGTGTAGGCACAGTGTGTTGATGGAGCCAATGGCATCCAGATGGACAGGACTTGGACTCACTATGACAGGGCTTAAGTCAATTGATCCAGTTTGATGTCATCGAACAGCGCACAATTCAATTGTGCGCAGTTGGATAACAGGCAGACACATGAATGACATTAGAGTTGACAATGTACCATAAGATCTTAGTCTGAGCTCTTGCAGACCAAGACTCAGTGATTCAAGTTCATGATTCAATCAGCCTCTGAGGTCCTCCATAGCCCATCAATGCTCTTCTACTGGAGAAAGGCTGAGTTACCATCATAAAGAGTATCAGGAAGCAGACTGCCTTCATTGCTAAACCCTTTGGGTTCACCAACAGCCCAAGCTCAACCATTGCCTCCAAAACAGCTACAGCAATGCAGCAGCAAGCAAGCAGGATCTGGGGCACTGTGCTGTCAAGGAATTCAATTGGAGGAAATCCAGGAGCTTGTCAAAGCTGCCAGACTAAGCTTGGCCCCTGGACCAAGAGGAATACCCCACAAGGTGTAAAAGAGGTACTGCAAACATCTGCATCTGTTGTGGATGATCCTGAGAGTGATCTGGATGAGGTGGAAGGTAGCCCCAAGGTGGATGTTATGCACTGAACGAATATTTTACAGTATTGTTGCCCAACACTTGAGTACCTCCTGAAGAATTCTTACACTCACAATTGAATGCAGAAGGGTGGGATCTCAAATGTTCACAATACATTGAGCACACAGCAGCAGTAACCCAGCTAATGAGTACACAGGAAACAATGGAAACCTGGTCATGCTCTCTCAGTTTAACCAGTGTCTATGAACCCATGGACTACTACAATAGCTTCAGTCTGAGAGTTACCCCCTATCTGAATGGTATCCACTGGAAAACGAGATCATCCACCTCCATTTCAGTGATCCTCTTTGCCCTGGCATTGAACATGTTGGTCAAGTAAACAGCGGAGTTCAGGTGATCTCTGACCAATCTGACAATCCTCTACCAGAGCCTTCATGGATGACCTACCATTAACATCTACGTCAGTGTTAAGTTAGAGAAGGACCCTCTGGGACCTTGAGCAGCTAATCATCTGGACACAGACGTGCCTCAACCCAGCAAGATCAAGATGCCTGGTGTTGAAGAAGACAGTTGGTTGACAAGTTTTACTTCTTCTAGGAGGCACTCTGATTCCATCCATCACAGAGACAACACTCTAGTTCCCGACTAGAACTACTAGGACAGATCAGACCTGCCAGACAAGTTTGAGGCCTAAATTTACAAACATGACATGCCCCTGTGGATTCTGTAGCATCTACTTGTCTATGAAGTCCCACTGACTAGTGGTGAGTGTTTTGAGAAGAAGATCAGCCATTAGCAGGTGGCCGAGTCTACCACAAAGCTTGACCAGCATTGTTTAAGGGCAGAATAACAAGCTGAATTTCTGCATCAACCGCTGGAATGAGGAGTTTATGATGTCACGCAATAATGTCAGTGTAGGGAATCCACTGATCCTAAAGTCTCGCTGGCATGCATAGAAGTGAGGACTGGGAGCAAATAGAGGTCACAGAATGCAATTGAGCAGGCTAAGTCACAGCTGTGCCAAAGAATGCTGGTGGGGCACATGACCATGTGATGTGAATGTGATGTGAATGTGATGTGCTAGACTTGGTAGCTTTCACACAACTTACTATGTCAGGACGCAAGGCAAAGACTGAGCCAAATTGTCCATGTGGAAGTATGCGCTAGAATTGTGGCGTTGCGCTAGAGGATACAGGCAAAGGACAGCAAGATCTCTTGGTATGAACTCTCCAAAGCTGAGTCTCATGATTCAAGCAGTCTACAATGTCCTCCTAGGCCTCAGGAAAGGGACCCCCAAGCAAATCCTTAGCTGTGGCCTGAAAACCCTGAGAGAGTGACCCCATTATCGGCACCACAACCAGATGCTGCAGGCTGCAGTGGACACTGTCTCCAACCAGCAATGCATTGTTTATCAAAGGCAAGAAGCCTGAACCAAGACTGTCAGTTGGGCTCATTGGAACAGCGCAAGACTAGTAGCTGACAATTAGGGAGGAAGCTCCAATTTTCAGAAACCCTTGTTTGACCACACTTGGCTTAGAAATTGTGCTGCTAACTGAAAAATTAAGAAAGTCTTATTATTTAAGGAGAGTTTCCCAGAAGGATTGGATGGAGGAGGCCAATGGAAGGAGGAGCGCAAAGTATAAGGACTTGATGGAAGAGTTCCAGAGGAAAGGGTGGTACACACAGTAAGTGCATATCAAGCTGGACTGCAGAGAGTTCACAGACAGTCTCTGTGTGGCCTACAATCACTTGGCCATCACAAGCAAGCACAAGAGGAATGCCACCAAACCACCAAACAGGCTGCAGAGGCATCCTCACAATGTCTATAGAGAAGCAAGAGGAGCAATCCATGGACTACACATGCTACTTAGACACAAGCCGGGAATGATCAATCCCAGCTTGGTCACCAGGGTAGTGCCTCTGATGTTTAAAGACCCAAAACAACCAGTAATCTCAGATATTACTGACAATATGTCGAAGTGTATCACAATATGTACTGTATGTATAACCATGATACTTAAACTTCTAATAAAATTAGTCTAGCAGAACAGAACAACAATACAATGAATAATTTGGTTGTTGTATCCCTGAAAAAATAGCGAAATTTAAGGCAAAATAAATAATAAATGGCAGTAAATCCTGAAGCAGTTTTAACAAGGGCACATTCACTAAGTGAACAATGATACTTATAAATATATTTACTGGCAATAATTGTATTACCTGAAAATAGGAAGGAGCAATTAGAAACAAATTGCTATACAACTATTTTAGAATGATCAGTTGTAGTTTTAATGGCCATTACCCTCTTCAGTATTCAGTTATATTTAATTATCAATGGGTTCTTTTCCCTAGAATACATGAATATTATGTGGTTGTGTCACTTTTTTTTTTACAACAATTTAGCACATAGAATCAATGACAATAAAACAGCATGTAGTGGATCACTTGTTTTCTATGAGTGTCTGCACTTTGTGGACCAAGTCCCGAGCCATCATGAGGACCTGTGGGACGTTGTGTCGCTCTGCCATTTCTGAGGAGAGAAATAGGGGATAATAATTCGGGTATAATTACTTTCGATGACAAACAAAATGACAAGAATATTAAGTTAGTACCAATTAAAGCAATGTATAGTTTGGAGGAGAAAATGTAAACCTCTGAATTATTTCTATCTTATTGCATCCTTAGTACGGAACTATCCTACCTTATCATCACACAAGGATCAGCTTTATTGATTGGTCCACTTCATTATTAAAACGATATATTTGTTTGAAGAAATTATGAATATGCCATATTGCAACATTGGTATCCATGACCTTACCATTGAAGAACTTGATGATCTCAGTGAAGTCCATATTATTCTCTAGGATGATGTCTCTATAGAGCTCGACAAGTGCCAGAGCAATGAAGAGCACAAAGTGATCAGAGGAGGTATACTTGGCTGCCCAAATGGTTTCCCACACGGAAAACACATCATCATACACCATTTCTGTTTGGAAAACAGCAATAAAACAGATGACAAATTATTAGACCCCTACAAGATTTTGTTCTGTACAACAGATATCATGTTATGTGAAATAATTAATATAGGCGTAGTCAAAAGGCCATTCAAGCGATTTGTAGGTCTACTGGATGTAGTTAGTAATAATCATAAAACAAATATTTGGTTGCCTGGATATCCCATCACCTCTTTTAAAGTCCAGTAGAAACCACCGATAACAGAAGTAGAAGTGGGTATAGTCTCCATTCTGCTGCATCAGTTCAAACAGCTCAGAATCCAGGATCTAGTGAGAAATAAAGTGATGTAATCATTACATTGCAGACCACATGTGTGTGCGTATGTCTTTGTGTGTGTATACTACAGTGGATGACAATGTGCTTATTACTGCAAAATATGGTATTTTAAGTGTGTGTGTGCTTGCATGCACTAAGGTGTATGTCCGTGCATAATACCTGGATAAGAGAGCGCATATTGGCAAAGTGAGAGTCCATGGCACCACCATGAGGGAAATTCTGATTCATCCTCTTCATAAGCTCAGTGAAGCAACTAAATGCCATGACCTCTGGGAAGCACACATACAGATACCAAATTACTTATCATGCTATTTATGTGCATTTAGGCAAGAAAGCAAAGCTCATATTGACAGTTTTCATTTAAAAGACATTCACTGACCATCGTCTAGAATAACCAGCAGGGGAGCCAGCAGATCACACATGCCTTGGACGTAACCAGTTTCCAGATGTTGCCATACATAACTACAAAAACAAAACCACATCTTTACCCCTGTGTTGATTACTTATAACACTTCTGGGTTGGAACAACAGCATAGTGACATATTTATTTAAACAATAACTGCCTCATTCAGTTAAACTCTGACATCGATTACCTCCAGACCGTGATACATGTCAAACCTGTTTACCTGCACATGATGTTACGGAGCTTCTCCAGGTTAGCAGGAGTGAAGTACCAATATGTTCTGTCACATCGTCTGACATCCTTATCAATGCGATGTAAGTTGATCAAGTACATGTCCAATTGTTCTTGCTACAAAAAATAACAACAAATGGTAAATTCTATTAGTACATGTATATGATAGAAAAAGGAAGTATGTAAAGGGTCTTTCATTTGTTATGCTTACAGAATAGGTTTGTTCTTCTGAGAATTGAGAGCATCCATCATGTTTGCCGTCTCCTCCCACCTCTACAGATTCTGGTCTAGGGAGTACACTCTCCATTGCGGACTCCTCTTCAGAAAGGCCCAGGTCTATTCCCTCAGGGCTGGTATTAGACCCTGAGTCCAGATGGTGATCCACGACAAGGTCCTCCGGTCTAACCATCTCTCTCAGGGCCAGGGAAACAGAGGGGGCAGCAAAGCATGCCAGAGGCCTTGCCCTATTATCCTCAGAGGTCAGACATATTCCAGTGGGAATGTCTTCCATCTCCAAGGCAGAAGCAGAGTCATCTGAATCTGCTGTGTCTGGAGACTGCTTAGAGTGGGATGATAAGGAGATGCTTCCCCTTGACGCTAA
The DNA here is from genome assembly GCA_900323365.1 of Monocentris japonica. Lineage (NCBI taxonomy): Eukaryota > Metazoa > Chordata > Actinopteri > Trachichthyiformes > Monocentridae > Monocentris > Monocentris japonica. Next base: position 3,883 of record OOFE01023353.1, on the reverse strand, counting down.
TTGGAGGGCATTCAGTACTTGTCTGACAGGTGAATTTGAACCAGGTTTCTCATATGGAATTTCTGCAGCTTTGTCTTTTTTGGTTTCAGCCAATCCAGCAACTTTTGCTTCAGCATCCTTCCTTTCTGGCTCAGTGGCACAGGTCTTGATAATTTGCAAGGGAATTTTGTCAGAATTTGTTTCAACTTTTTCAGAAGTCTCAGGCAGACATAATGGATCCAACTCCAGATCTTTGCTCTTGTGTGCTTTAATAGTTAAGGTCTGGCCGAGTGGGGGAGCTTGGAAATATTCATTATGAACCTCTGTTTCTAGCCTGAGAACATTGGTGTTCTCTGGTGCTGATCTCAAAGAGATGCTTGTATCTACTGCGTGCAAAATTTTAGATAACTCATTTGTAGTAATTTCTTTTTCTTCCAACTCAACCACTTCACTTTCTAATACATTGGACTTCTCTGTGATTGCAACCTTGTCCTTGGATATTGGGTGCTTTACATCCTCCCCTCCTGATTGACAGACAGTGAGCTGACTGCTCATTGGCTGTAATCCAGCCTTAGTCTCATCACTGACACCTGCAGGCTTCAGTAATGGTACTACGAGTGATGCTGACAATAGAGAGACTGTAGATCCAACAGCTGAATCCGATACAGGGCTGTTGTCTGAACCCAGACACTGATCTGACAGACCTGGGGAAGAGACATTACAGGAGGAAAGTTGTGGAGAATCTTGGGTGCCATTTAGGATGTCCTTAACTGGGCTACTAGGCAGCACTTCACCTTCCTCAGGTCTGGGCTCAGGCTCAATCTGATCCACCTCCTCAACTGAACCAAATGCCTAATAAACAAAAGGAAAGGGGTGAACATGCATTACATTTTAGTATACCATAGTACTGAACTAATGAATGAATGAACTAATGTTAAAAAGCACAAGAGGTCAGTGTTGCTGTGAAGTAATGAGAATCTACCTGTGTGCTACTGCTCGAATCATTTTGTGAGTGGGCATTCTGATGCTCTGAGCTGCTACTTAGAGAGGACTGGAGTGGGGAAAGACGTACATCAAACGAGATAAAAAAAACAGAGTTGTCATGAGGCATGTAGCTTCGAGGTTGTTTCCTCAGCATATGAATGGTTCACTGTGATGTTTTTTTCTGATGTAATGATGTAAATATGATGTAGCATATTCTCTATGTTTTGCCATCATCAGCTGACACCTTACATCTGTGCTGATTGTGGAGTCTCGCTGCACTGCTCCTCTTTCCACACTGGCCCCTGAGGAACATCTGGCAAGGGCTTCAGCATGTTTCGCTCTCTCCCTCTGACGAACAATGGCCTCACAACCCTGCCACTCCCTCATAGTCTGTTCATAAATGGTCTGCATCTCCTCATCAAGCTGAAAACAGAAGCCTTGTGTACACTAAGATTGTAACATATTCATATGGTGTGTGTGTGTGTATCTTCTTACACAAAAAGTTAGTTAGTCTAACTATCTGACAGCAGATAGAATGTACCTGGAGCCTGCATTTCTCAGTCATGGTGAAGTGGTAGTGTCCCAACAGGAAGGGCCAGACCTCTTTGCGAAGTGTAGGAGCCACACCACCAAAATACACAAGCCTCTGAATCTCATGTTCCTCATAGGCCTGAACAAGGGAAAACTTAGTTTAAGTCACACTGAAATCACACTAACTAATCAAAACAGTCAATACAACAATAACAATAAGTACAATCAATAACAGCCCCAAGTTATATTTCTAGTATAACTTGTGCTATTTTCTTTTTGTTCTATTAATTAATCAAAACCTCAAACAAGTTTGAGTTGAATGAATATGTTCTTCTCTTTCACAGTGTGAACTAAATTTAGGCTTGCCATTCAGGTGTGTATCTTACAGAGCAGTCCTTCAGGAAACTGCCCCAGACCTCCACAGAGAGTCCTCCCTGGGCATCATGGGGCATGTCAGGATCGACTATAGTGGGGTTGACCAGAGCGGAGAGGTGGGTGCGAACTGTGGACAGATGACGGCAGTATGCTAACCCTAGAGAAGAAAGAAAAGTGTTTTCATACCCACTGGTGCATTGCTGCATTGTTTTAATTAATGATTGATCTAGGATAACTGTCATTTCACCAAAAAACCTTCAACTTGAATAAAATAATTCAGATATTTGCACTCACATCCATAGAAGGCACGGGAAATTATCTGGTACTTCATGGTGTCACAGAGGAGCTTTAAGGGAGCCCTGATGGAGTAAAACAATACCAAATTTAGTCAACTGGAATAAATGGATATAGATTTGAGTCCGTTCCTTGGGATTACTTGCCTGTCCTGATTACAGCCATTAGACAGAGAGCCATCAGATGAGCCATTCTGTGAGCAGGAAGAACAAGAAGTCTTTCTCGGGGTGGGGTGCCACATGTTCACTCCCTGGTCCATGAGCTCTGGAGCCACTGCACACCATAACAACACTTGTTATCCTCCTCACTATTGTTGCTGTTATCATTATCGCCATTGTCGTCGCCACCACCACCACCATCATCATAATCATCATAAGTAAGTAAAAACAAGATGATAATCCAACACAGTAAAAAGCTGAAAATGTGTCTGTGTGTAAATAATAACCACATGTACAAATTAAAAACATGGAAAACAACAAACCAAGTCAGAGGATGGAGATGTGGTAGACAAGTTATGTCCATGCAAGGTCTCCTTATTGTTGACAGGGCTATAATGTGAAATGGACACACAGGGACTAGATAGGCAGGGAAAGGATGGGAATTGTGACAATTTAACATTAGAGAGAAGTACATTACATATGTCTTCATACAAAAGGACAATATCTCTACAGCAAAACAGATTTATCTGAACTGAGTGTAATATTTTCTATGGTGCCATCACAGATGATGCTTCACTATATTGGGACAGAGCGGCAGAACAGGGAGATTAACAAGACGTACCAAACTCCATCTGATTGCCAGGAAAGACGATCCGAAACACGTAATCTGTGGCTTCATCATCCTCTTTATCTGATACAGAATCACATGAGCCCTGTGGACTCCTTTTCCGCAGTTTGGGGAAAACCTTTCCCTGTGAATAGAGAGGTAATGCACTTTGTACATAGATTGATATCGTTACTCCAGATCTATGGAATTAGATTACTCTAAATAATCACAAACAAACACAAGATGATTCACAAATGTATTTTGCGTTCATAAATATATTTTATATGAATGTAACAATAAACATATAAATAAAAGAATGTTCAGAAATAAATGTGTTTACAAATGTCAGTTTCCGATGCACACACAAATATCTCCTTTTAAATAAATGTTTAAAAAAAATCCACAAATATACATAGTTAAAAACAGTTGCAATGTTTATCTAAAACATATTTCAAGATTGAAGACCTGCGCCTGGCAAACGACCTGAATGATTTTTACTGTCGCTTTGAAAGGGAATTGGACAGTCCTGACACCATCCCCTGTGACACCTTCGACCAGCTCCAGCCCACCAGCTCCACCTCACAACTTCACACCTTAGAAGTACCCTACTCCTCCCCCTCATCACCCTCCTCACCCTCTACAACGACAGCCCTTTGTATCCTGGAGAGGGACGTTAACAGACTCTTCAAGAGACAGAACCCCCGCAAAGCAGCCGGACCGGACTCTGTCTCTCCCGCCACCCTGAAGCACTGTGCTGATCAGCTGTCTCCGTTATTCACTGACATTTTTAACACCTCACTGGAGACATGCCACGTACCAGCCTGCTTCAAGACCTCCACCATCATCCCTGTCCCAAAGAAACTAAGGACCTCAGGACTTAATGACTACAGACCGGTCGCCCTGACCTCTGTAGTAATGAAGTCTTTTGAGCGCCTTGTGCTATCCCACCTCAAAA
>OOFE01023349.1:0-11294 GCA_900323365.1 Monocentris japonica | reverse complement strand
TTTATGCAGGACTACACATGGAGAAATGATTAAATATGTGAATGTGATGTTTTCTAACCGTGAGAGGCAACTCTAAAATTCTTTGAAAGTATATAAGGATGCTTACACAAATGCCATGAGGCAAAGTGGACAAAAGGGAATGCCAGGTGTTGTGGTTTTAAACATAGCTCTACTATTTGCATGCTATCCCATATTTCCTCTCCTACTTTCCCATCATTCTTTACTATAGTTCTGCTTAGGGGTGTTTCTTGGACACCAACACATACTGTCCAACCTTCTGGAGGTGCGGAGGGCCTAATTCAGTGAAGCATCTGTGATGGAAGGCGCCCACTTGATAACCCCAAGGACATACCCACACTCACACACTCAACCCTGTCACATCTAGATTAGGTGATATGGGAAAGGCCTGTCTGATGGCGCTGTAGATTTATGATGGCATAGCCTGATATCCTCTATGGCAGTGGTCTCCAACCATGTGCCATTGAGAGCCATACAGGTTTTCAGTCCAGCAGCTGATGCCATTGATTAGTTCACACTCCCCAGTCGAAGGTGTGCTAATCAGTGAAATGAGCTGCTGTAGTGTTTGGTTGGAATGAAAACCTGTGTACACATGATTCTTGCGGGCACATGGTTGGAGACTACTGCTCTACGGTAACCACTTGTGAGTCAGTACATCATGGTTTTACCATCTGAACTGGGCTGTATGGATGCTCCAATACAGAGCACAAGGATTTCTTACATCATATCCTGTGTTTTGGTAAATGCAATTTACAATAAAGCAGAGATTCCTTGAGGCATTGCTGTGTGTGTTGTGTATGTGTGTGTGCTGGAAAAGATTGGGCCCTTTAGTCTGTTTTGAAGGCACTGGGCAATGGGGAATTCTAGTCTGTGTCTAATATGATAGGTGAGTCAACATTCTGACAAAGACTTTGTATTCTGTCTTTCCTTTTGTTTTCCTCTCGCCTTTTTCTTTTTATCTCTTGTTCTCTATCTTTCCCCGTGTCCACTTTGATCGCTCTTTGTCTTTTTCATCTTATCATCCTTCTCTGTATCTATATTCCACCTATATCTCCTCCCTTCCCTGCCTATATCTCCCTCTCTCTGCCCCCTCCCATCTCTTCATCCAGGTCCGAGTCATCCTCCTCAACTGGTGCGCTTGGTTCCTTCGCATGAAGAAGCCTGGAGAGGAAAGTAAGACGGCTACTGGTGCCAGCAGCACCCCAACCAATGCCTACAAGTACTCCCACCCTCCCCCACACCACACCAGCACTAGCAGCATTCAGATGAGCACTATACCAGGCCAGGCATCCACCCAGTCAACCACAACCACAACCAACGGGAACATGAATCTGTACTTTGGCTACCATTCGATGGGCACAGACAACCCTGCTTTCCCACCAAGCACCGATTCAGGTATGGTGGTGTGTGGCGGAGGTGGGGGCAGCCACACTAATGGGTCATCCCTGCATGACATCCACTCAGAGCAGGCACGGACTTTGCTGCTGGAGCAGGTTCCGGAAATTTCCCGGATCCTGGAGGAAGTGCAGTACATTGCCAGGCGTTTCCGGGAGCAGGACGAGGGAGAGGCAATCTGCAGCGAGTGGAAGTTTGCGGCAGCAGTGGTGGATCGGTTATGCCTGGTGGCCTTCTCTCTCTTCTCCATCATCTGCACCTTCACCATCCTCATGTCAGCTCCCAATTTCATCGAGGCTGTGTCCAAAGACTTCACATAAAGCCGACTTCTTCCCTCTCTGAGAGACAAATAAGAGGCCAAGCTAACACTAAAAATCCTAACACGATGAAAACTGTGCCACACAAGCCTCCCTACTACTACTTTGTGAAACCGTACAACATCCAATCATTTTGAAATTGTTGTTAGAAGTTATAGCACTTCAAAACAAAACATTTCCCTCTGTTTTGATATATTGTGAGTAATATATGGTTGTATGCTGATGATGTGGCTTTTCCTTCTCAAGCTGACTTCCCTAGCTGTAGTTGCTGACAACACCTTAAGTACAGTAAGCATGAGCTCTGTAGGAGGTTGAGGCTACATGCAGTAGTTAATGGTGTAGAAACTCACTGGTGCACTTTTCATCCATATCCTCTTGCACCACATCATTTACCTGCCACCATTTGTGCTTCACATCTCATCATGTCTTGTGCTTCTTTGCAAAGTATTCAGTAGTGCAAGGGGTCTGCATGTTCTGAAAAGTTAGTTAGTAGAATTAAAGGCCTTCAAAGGTCTTCAACAGTTACATGCAGTCAGTACAGTTAAATATACAGTAGCTTTTAGTTTCAGAGATCTTCAAGATGTTTTTTTTATCTCCCCTCAGTGCACTGCTTCAATTGACCCTGCCATTCAGGCCTGTATTTTTAGTTTTTTGTATTCTATATATAATTTTACTTTTTAAGTCTGCAGACACCCTCTGCTGTACATCTTACTCCTCTTTCAATGTTTCCCTCTTCTCTTCTTTTATCATTCTCTCCCTCCTTCAAATCTGTAATCTGTCTTTGTATCTGCTTTACCCTCACTATCCCTTACTCCACTCTTTCCCCCTTCATGCCATCCTCATCATTCCCCTGTCCTATTCACCTTTACTGCTTCCTTTTTACTACAGGTTTCCTCATTTCTCTCTTGCAAAGCCCAGACCCTTGTCGTATATCTGTAAGTGTGAGCAGAGAAAGTTTTACTGTTACCAGTAAAAGTAATACTTCACTGTGACATCAAAGACTTTTCATATCTGGAGAAGAGTGTAGAATATTCCATTTACAGCTCTACTCTTCCCAAGTCAGCTTATTAAACACACCAATTCCATAAGGCTGTCTCTCAACAGCTCTCTCTGCCTCCATACCTTGTTCCAATATATTTATTATGCTTAGCATACTTTCAGAAAAAATAAGAAACAAGTTGAAAACTAATAACTGAAAACCAATATTTATTTGTGAGAGAGATCAGGATTAGTACCAAATGCATCAGTGGAGATGCGTTTGGTACTAATCTTTCATAGTGTTGAGTGCTTTGTGATGTTGCTCTGTAATGCTCAGTGAAAGGCACATATTTTCTTCTCTAATCTCCAGAAAACAACGTGCAATACGGATTACTGGGTGACTTTATGTAACTGATGTGTTCAACCTTGTCTTTTCTCACCTTTAACTCTACCCAAACCTCCACCCTGATCCTCTTACCCACTGGTAAAAACATGACACGTGAATTCCCACTCTCGCACATGCACCTGACCTCACAATCTTCTCTGACCTTGTGCACTTGTCCATTTTGTTGGAAATATTAAGAGGAATCGAGTGAATGAGAACGACAGATGAAACCGCGACATTGTGTGACTGCACTGCGCCATCTGCAGAACAGAAACTATTGAAATGGACCCATACTGTTACAGTTCATCAATGGCTGCCGCCTGGTGACTGCTTTTCTTGTCAGTCCCACACTATAAAGCATTTAAATGTCCTCATCCACCAGTATGGACAGAGAGGAGGAGGTGAAGCAAATGCTGGCTGTGCAATATACATTTGCACTGTGGGGACACTGCTGTCTTTATGCAGCTTGTTGCTTCTTTCACGAGCCGGTTTAATTCGTGGTGTGATATTTAGAATTGTTTTAAATGAACATGAATATGATAGACTAGAAACAAATGCAGGGTTTGGGATAATATACATGCTATACTTATTAAGATAATACAGTCAATTCGTCACAACAAATTGTATTTGTGGAAAGTATGTTGAAGAGGTCACATCAGGCGAGAGAAAACTGAAAATTATCGGTCTGAGCAAACCAGTAACAGGCTGTAAAGGAGGTAGAGAAGGAAGAAAAAAAGAATATCTGTTTTGAGACAAAACTCGTGCTAGGACTGCCATTTTGTCTGTCACAGTTAATCAGGACAAAGAGTAGGGGGGGATGCCACCAATATGTGTGTAATAAGTCAAGGACTGATGCAAAACCTCGATCACCAACCCAACTGGGAGGACATGAATGTTGGACCTTTACTGACTCATATGAGACGTGAGCTGGGACGTGGCTTCTTCAACTGATTGGGACTGACAACCGATGACAGCCAATTATGTAGATATTTTGTGAGATAACCCCGCCCACCCTCTCTGTGCTATTCGCTTGTGTTGATGACTAGTCAGCATATCTTAGTTTGTCCTGTGAAGCGCATTTACTTTGATGAAGAATGATGAAAGCAGTATGAGTAGAGTATGGACAGAGAATTCTGAAATTCAAATCCCAAAGCTGAGTTGCAGCTGGAACCATCATTTGTTTCGAAACATGATTTAATTTTTGTTCTGGTTGGGTTCAAGCAGCATTCTGTTGTAACTGCATCATTTCCTGGACTGTTACTGAAAAGTAAATGAGAAAGAACAGAACAGTTAATGAAAGTGAAACTTGCTGCAGTTGAAATGTGATGGTGTGACCGCTCCTCACTGTGGCCATGCTAGCACAGTAAGGCTACCTTTTATCACCTGTGTTGTTACTTTATTGGTCAACTTGAGTGTCTTTTTACTTGTAGTCTGATTATTTTGAGCAAAATAAAGGAGAAATGTACTTATAGTGTATACTTATTTGAGTTTCTGACATGGCAAGCAGTTTAAATAATGTACTTTTTTGAAAAGAGAAAAGATGCTTTCTGTCTCACTCACCAATGTTGGACTGTGACTGGCTAATACAGGGTTGCTCCTGTTGATCTAACTGCACAGACAGTGTAATGACAGCTAGTCCTGCCTTCAGTCTGCCAAATCATAGTGATTGCCTCACACTGTAGTGTTCACAGAAGTGTGGAATGCCACAATATTACAGGTTTTCATATGCTTTTTTTAAAAAATCAGAAGCAATGGGAAATGGGAATCTTTCCCACAGCAACCTTCAAATGTTAGTGTGTGAAGTATGTGTTGTATGTGTAGGTGGACTGTCTAGCTGTGAGATCAGAGAAGTTGTGATGGAGACATCATCTTTTGGGCCCTGCTGAAGCTGATTCATCTGTGTTTTAGGTAGCTGAATAGTCTGATTACGAAATAAAGACTGACGTGTTCTCCCTTCTTGAACATTGCTGCATTGCTCCATTTATTTAAGAAGATCTTCTCTTAATATCTATCTATCTATGTTATGTTACTCATGTTATGTTACTACATCCGATATAGACCAGATTCGAATCATCCAGGGGTTCCCTGTCCTGCAAAGAATCTTCCCTTCATGCAACAGTCCTCTGCAAGGTCTGTGTGTGTGTGTGTGTGTGTACAACCTATTTTTATTAGTGTGTTTTTCAGGTATGTGTGGTTGTGTGTGTGTTTCCAAGCAAGCGGTTAGTCATGTGCCCAGCTGAATAAAAGTTTATACAGGACACAACGCTCTCACAAGTTCCAGAGTACAAATTGCTGACGGAAACTTTTCAGCAGTTTTCTTCATTAGGATCCCAGAGCTGATATGCTGACATGAGCTGAGAATCGGCATGTAAAACCAAGTCTATGGCCAGCCAGGCACATTAGCCCTCCCAAGCATAACCACTTCTCAGCAGAGATGAATGGCTGAGATAGACCAAGTTGGGAGAGAGAGGGGAATCTACTCACTGCTTACTGTAATCTTGGTCAGGATTTTCGGCAGCTTTTTTTCACACACAACCAATGGTGCTGAGCAGACTGGTGACATGTTCAAATAGGTCAAACCTAATCTCAGGCTTCACTACACCCAGACAGACAGCTGTTAGTGACTGCAATTGCATGCACTGCATACTATCAGACCATGAGCATACACCGAGATATAAGCCAAGGGGCCAAGTTGACAGACACAGAGACAGACTGTCCCACTGGTGTTTCCCCTTTCTGGTCATGAGATGGAACAGACCACCTGGGCTATAGGTGGGGGTGGGTTATGTAATCCCGGTGAATAATGTTTGCTCTGTTTGGTGGCAGTGCCGGTGCCACGTCAGATGGAACAGAGCTTAGAGGACTTTGTGGAGTGTAATGTAAAGACCACACACCTGACCCTCCAGTGAGATCCATATGGCCATCCACTTTGTAGAATGAGTGCCTGCATGCACATATACACCCTTCTGGTCTCCAGGTGGGGACCCTGCATTAGCTTGACCATTGTGCTCCCACATCTGATCTGACCTCTGCATGCTAGAGCATGGCTGAGGTGGAAAGCGTCTGCTTCACAACTGCCTGCCAGAGACTGTCCACTCTAAACAATTGTACTGGATTTGAGTGGCTCAGTCTCAGCTCCCTAACAACAGCATCATTCTGCATACAGCAGCTCCAACACTTATGAACTATTATGTCTAACTAGACCAAGACCCAGATGCTTCTCTCAAGTATCTAAGATCATCTGGTTTCTATTTATAGCTTCACTATGAATAGCTTGCATAGTCTGGTTTCATTCACACAGTTTCTGTTAATCTCTAAAGTCCTTAATCCATGTAACTATTGTCAACACTATTAACCAAATCAAACATCACTCCAGGCAGAGCACAAGGCCGCATTATCTATTTTCCTGCCGTCTGATCTTTTCATTTTGCCTCTCTTTGATTGTTCTATCACTAGTATGCACTACCTCAATGCTTTCAGTCATTCCAAACATGCTCTGGAACCTCCAATTCTCCAACCTCTAATTGCAATAGTGTCAAATATCCATTTCATCCAATGGATATTTGGATATTGAAATTATCCATTTTCCTTTGGGCTGATCCGTTTCAAACCTCGACCATGTCCTCTCCCCCCAACTTAATTCAAGCGGATGAAGGTGTGTGCGTGTGGAATGATAAAACATTGTTTATCTGGCTTCAGAGTGATTGGAGCATGTAATCCTATTTCCTCCTTCAAGCTTCCCGCTGTCTCTTCATTACAAGTCATATCCAAATAACCATAAAGCACATTCAGTTATTTATAGTGTATCATCTTAGTTCATAAAAGGATTGATCAGGAGGAGGAGGTTAATAAAGGGGGTCAGGAGGTCCGTTGATGTTGCTTTTGCTGATGACATGAGGACTGTGGAAATATTAACAGTGAAAATGTCTCCAAGCAGTGCAGCAACTTTGTGCACTCTACCTGCATCTAATGTAACAGATACAGTGCAAAACCGCAACGGGTAAAACCTGTTTATCTCTTCACTTATAAAATGGTGATTTAATCTGTCTGGAGGTGAGATTATGAACAGAAGTGTTTCACCCCAGACCAGACAATGTACTGATGAAGTGTGCTTGTAAGCCCCTACAAAGCCAGACAACTCATCACCATTTACAGATTTAGGGAAGCCTTAGCATGACATGCACCTCTCCTGTCCCTGGTACAGCTCCCAAACGTGCACAAAATCTACTAATAAGTTGTCTAGTACATAAAAGTGCATGGGAGTCTGTGCACATCTGCAAAATTGAATGTTTGTGTGTACTTGTGTGAGACAGAGACGGGTGGGGGGGATATATAAAAGAGAGAGAATAGGAAGTCAGAATGTAGAATGGCAGGGATTGATAAACATGTCCTGACTCTAAATTATTTTTTTATTTCAGCTGCATTCATGGGGCTTCAAAATTGTCCTTCACAAAATGTATTCAAATGTGACACATACGTGGAGCGAGCAATGCAATGAATTTGATACGGTTACTGTATTTAACCATACTAGGGTGGCACGGTGGCTAGGGTTAGCACTGTCACTGCACAGCAAGAAGGTCCCAGTTTGACTCTCTCTGGAGTCTGCATGTTATCCCTGTCCCTGTTTATCTACAGTATGTCTAGTCCAGGCCTCACTGGAGCAGTAAATGTATGGAGAGGGAATAGTATGTGACAGACAGAGCGAGATGGAGCGTATCTAAGTGCATACCCTGCCCCAGTCTTGCAGTGGGTGAATTTAGTATGAGTGAGAGATATATTTTATGTGTTTGCGTTGCATGTCCTAAGTAACACAGACAGGCTGCTGATGTGTGTGGGGGTTGTGGCGGAAACATTTCACCATTGGATGATCATCTCACCTTCCTCTGTCGCTACTCATCCCTCTTAGTAATCCGTCTGTTTTTTTTCTCTGGACCATTAACATTGTGTCTTTTCACCCATCCGTCCATCCTTCCATCCATTTTTTCCTTCCCTGAGGCTAGATGCGTACTGTAGAATTCAGTAAGCATATTCTAATGGGTCATTGCAGTGAGTTACAACGTGTGAATGGAGCTCTCCAGTATGGGAGTCTAAATATATGGTGTTTACACTGTGGAGATGGAATGCCTTATCTTGATGCTTCATTTCAAGTACTGTACTGATGTACTGATGTACTGATGTATAGATGTATGTTTATTGAGCACCAGCAGGATCAATCTCTCCGGATACAGATGAGAGAATGAAGGAAGTAGATAGCTCAACCAGTGAGCTAGCTCAAAAGTGTTTATTACACTGTATTTGAAACAAGTACAATTTCAGCAGAAATCATGTAATCCATGCATTACAGAAAACAGAACAAAGATATTTTGTCAAAATCTTTATAAGCATAAGCAAATCTTTGAGAAGCATTTAAGCCCTCAAGTTCTAATTCACTCGTGTGCATAGTGGTGTGGGTAAAAGTCGAGTTCAATGTGCACAGCTAGCCCTGAGTGAAAGGTTACTCATTGAGCTGGCACAGCAGAGCGGATGCTTTGGAGATCCAGTAGTCACTGGGCCGCTTGGATGGAAGCATCACTGTCACCACAAAATTAGTAGAGTGACCTGGAAAAAAAGGGAGACACAGAAATGAGGGGTGAGGGAATAATACAAATCATAAAACCACCTATCCATTACATGGCCTAGTGGTTAGAGGGACTGCCCCATACGCGAAAAGTCACAGGTTCAATCCCTTCAGCAACCAATGTGAAACCATGTGTCCATCAACGTATATTTCCATGCTTCTATCCTGTTAAAGTGTCCTTGACCAAAACAATGAAGCCCTGCCTGCTAATTCAATGCAAGGTGCCTTGGATGGGCCAAATATGTGTGAATGTAAATGAAACCAGTATGTGTGCATGTTTCTGGATCCAGTGTGGTGTACCAGTGGTGGAGAGAGTCCCTGCCCTGGCTGAGGTCTTATACAGAGGAGCGTGGTAGAGCTCGGGCTCAGGCACGTAGTTCTGCTGGGGTTCAAAGTGCACCACTGGCAGCATGGCGTTCATCACCCGAGGCAATGCATCTTCAATCACCATGTTGACATCGTCCCAGCGACTAGCGTCCATGAACATGCCGTGCACAAGCACACCGTCCTCTGGCTCTGGTAACTGGCAACCACAGATGAGATGGATTAGTGGTCAGTCATAGATATGTTCAAGATTACAGATTTCAGACTGCAGATGCAGTGATAAAAACTTGCAATGCTTCATTGATTTCCAAAAGGCTTTACTTGAACTTCTTGCACCACATAGTTTCCAAAGACTTACTCAAGGAATCGAAGCTCAAAGTTCCTCCTCTCTAGCATGTGTTATGGTATACAGTGCAGTTATCAATTCTCTATTTCATATATATTATTCTCTTCTCTGTCTCTCTCTCTCCTGTGTTTCCACTGTAATTTTACATAGCAATGGTATATTGGTATAAATGTATATTGGTATAAGGATTGTTTTCACATCCACCCTTTTTTGTCCGAGTTGTTGTTCTGGTACAGGTTGCAATGTTTTCCTTCTCCAACAAAAAAGCCTCTTCTTTTTTCTGTTGGAGGAAAATCATACTGCTATTTTAGGTAAATTGTATTGTTGTTTTAATTATATATTTTCTCTGGCAGTGATAATGGGCTCAGGATAGCTTAGTGATTAGTGAGGTCATCTGGCAACCTGAGGGCCCGGGTTCGATCCCTCGTGCTGCCATACCTGTGGAAGTGTCCTTGAGCAATGTACTTAGCCCCTACCTGTTCCAGGGACACTAGCTGGCTGACTTGGTGCCCCAACCAGAGGGTGAAAAGGGAATATCCCTTTTTTATATGAATCAAGTATATGAAATAAAATATTAAATAATTTCCTTGCTGTGGCAGTGCAGCACTGCTCTCTTTACTCCCATCTCCAGCTAACTTCTTCTCAGCCCTTTCAAGTACCTCCTCATCCATGTCCAGTTTAGTGTTGTGGGGCAGGGTGCGGAAAGCCTCGCAGACCGCTGCCTGGTCCCTGTATGTCGGCACCACGTTGAAGCGAAAGTTGAGTTCATCAATGGGTAGATTGTAACGCCTGGCATGATTCTGCAGCACCCCTACAGGCCAGGAGGAGTAACAGAACATTATTTTTCAGAGATGTTACACTTTATAGACTGAGGTTCAATCGAAACGCCTGAGGAGCACTTAAGACTGACAATAGTCTGTGACATTATTTTAAAGCTTGCCAGTAGGTGAGCAAGCTTCTAAAAATAAGTTTTGTGGTTTGGCCTGGGAGTCGTCGTTTATTTTGTAGCGGTCCTGTTGAACTGCTCATGTGTAAACTGGCATGTGGCAATAAAGTCTGGTAGATTTGACCCACCAATAGACTTGGACACCCTGGACAGGTCCATCACAAGGAAAACACAGATAGACCACAAGAGCATTGGTAAGGTCGGGTACTGATATTGGGCAATCAGGCCTGACTCACACACGGCATTCCAATTCATCCCAAAGGTGTTGAGGTCAGGGCTCTGTGCATGCCAAGTTCTTCCACACTGAAGAACTTGACTCACACAAACCATTTCTGTATGGACCTCGCTTTGTGCACGGGGGCATTGTCATGCTCAAACAGGAAAGGGCCTTCCTCAAACTGTTGCCACAAAGTTGGAAGCACAGAATCGTCTAGAACATAGGTCACCAACAGGCGGACCGCGGTCCGAGTCCGGACCCAGAAGCCGTCCCATACGGACCCGGACCTACAGCCAAAACAGAAGGTTATGATTTAAAACCTGACGGGGCGCTTCTATTTTAACCGCCGCAGCTTTTGTAGTCTTTACGGTAGTGGTTTAGCGGATGAGGAAACGCACAGACCAATTGCATGTGAGTTAAGCCATCCCACGTGATACTACTCAGCCAATCAACTCTGTGCATTCCAGGCGGTAAACATTGCGACAATACAGTGCCGACAGATAAGAGAGTTAGAGGCAAGTTACACATGAAAAGACGGTAGAAAGAAAAAGAAAGATAGCGGTACAGGTAGAGAAAACAAAGGGAGATATACAGACAACTGAGACGGAGAAAGGGAGAGAAACAGACGACTGCGCCGGAGAAAGGGAGAGAAAAATAAGGAACAAATGGCGCTCTCCAAAAAAAGAAAAGCGGACAGCGAAAATAGAGCATTTAATCCGGAATGGACAGACTCATTTCTGTTCATACTTCC
>OOFE01023344.1:0-12346 GCA_900323365.1 Monocentris japonica | reverse complement strand
ATTTGAGCAAATCTATAATTTACTAAAGCAAAATGAATCAGAGGTCTAATTCAGTATTGACCTTTTTCCAAAAATGAGTGTGTGTGTGTGTGTGTACCTGTAGTATTTTGTCACATTAATTTAGTAACCCGTACAGTCCAGTAGGGATGAGTCACAGGTGTGTGTGGACCCTGAGGGTACTTTTTTTCCATCATACAGTGACATATGAACAAGAGTTTATTTCAGGAAACTATTTCTGTCAACTGCATGTGCCCGTACCATGTGCGTGCGTGTGCGTGTTTGCACGCGCGTGCACACTCACGCGTGTTGGTGTGCGTGCGACACCGGATCGCTGCAGGTAGAGAGTGACGCAGATAGGCACACCACTCAGGAAAAGCAGCCTGGCCATCTGTGCATCTGTCAAGAGGTGTGGGAGTAGCGATAGATATCATCGCTTGTCTCAGAATTTGCTGGTAAGCTGCTGCTGATCAGAAACTCGCATGCGAGCCCACACCCGGGGAAAATTGATTACCCGGTGAGAGCGGGCCCGGTTTAGAGACCTTTGGCTCAACGTGCTGTGATCCCCGCAATCCGAGCGGAGGTCGGCGTACGGAGAGCTGATTAAAGGACACATGCAGGATTAGGAGCCGCGAGAAGAAAGGAGGAAATGGTGGTGCTTGGATCAATACTCAGTGCTAGCAATTATCATTAAATGCTATCCAATTATATACACAATGCTACGGAAGACTCACCGAGATGGATTGGACATTGTCTCCTTCCTTTAATCGGTTGGGGTTAGCAAAGAAAAAAAACACCCTGTTGTTGTTTTTTAGTAATAATCTGCAACATTTTCATATTTTCTGATTGATGTAGCACAATAGTGATTCAACCTACAGATTTTACATTTGCTGTTCTAAACACCCGGTGTCAGTGAAGTCTTTCCTAGGAAAACTCCTCAGGCGCACAGGAGGTGATGCGTTTTACGTTTCCTGCGCCAGCATCAGCAGTTTGTTTTAAATAAATAGAAGAAGAACTGGCCGAACAGACAAAGAAAAGAGAGCCACCTAAATAACACGGTGTGCGCTGTAGCCGACTGAGCCACCAGGATAGGATGTCCCACAACAGTCATAATAAATTGGCGAAAGAGAATGGGATGATGTCACGTTGAAATTTGGGTCTGTCTTCACCAGCCACTAATCAAATCACAGCGTGGGTAAGAACAAACTGCATTAGCATTGCACTTCATTGAAAAACAGTTATTTATAGCGATCATCGTCAATGGTTACCACCAACCCCAAGCTAGTTTGATAGCTTGCTGTAGCCACTGATACCCTTCCACCATCTGCCATTGTGAAACTCTGAAAGCTTTAGCTCCGTTTGGAAGAACAGCGCCCTCTTCCTGTTTTGTGACATAAAGCAATCCAGCAGATTTCCCTCCAAATCCAACCCGGTGACAATGTAAAATGCAACGTAGAGGCTGGTAGAGGCTGCCAGTTTTCTGTGCAGTGGTCTAATTTGTTCACGGTAATTACTCTCATGCCTCAAAATGAATGTGGTAATGCATTATTTATATTACAATGCTACTCCTACTACCTTTAAAACTGTCCCTAGTTCAGCTACAGCTCCCTGACTTCCTGCCCAGAGACACCGGCCCATTGCTCCATTAAGCCGTGCTATTTTAGAGCATGCTCAGTATTACTCTGAATCAATGCAAAAGATGGGATTTTTTTTTTTTCTCCCCAATGCCCCCTGGGCTTTTTAAAGCGCCGGGCAAGTGGGCACAGCCTCACTTCCGGTATTTGTAGAATAAGAAGCAGACATGATAAGTCAGCCACTAATTGGGCCTGTGAGAGAGGAGAAAGACAATGCATTCATTGAAAACACTCAAGCAGCCGCCATTCGAGAAGCAAACCTTTTGCACCGGATGAACGCAAATTCTGTATACGACTCGAGGAAAGTGTTGATGATTAGCCCTGCAAATTACGGTAAACAAAGCCTTGGTGCATATTGGTATTCTGCCTGTATTTTCTGGTGTGGTGGGCGGTCTGATTGCCAGTGATTACCCCACCTAGACAAAGTGGCACCAGCCGCCAGTGGTGCTTTAGTGGGTGGGAGTCTGTGTGTGTGTGTGTGTGTGTGTGTGTGATAATTTGTGAGATAATTTGTGCATTGAGTTACTGGAGGGAAACTAAGCAGTTCAGCTCATCAGACAGGTCCAAAGCTTGTATTTGAAATGGAAACTGCATTGCACGTTGCACACACCTCATACGATATATCCCCTTTGTACATCTCAAACAGTTTCTTCCCCTTCATATTTCTTGACTACATTTCAAACTTGAATGTTACTTTACAGTGCATGAGAGTGTTTCAGGTCGTGTTATTGATGGAGCTGCTTGGCATCGCCCCTCTCGGTTATATAAGCACATTGCTTATTTATTATTTAGTTCTAGTCACAGTGAGTAGTAATTAGCCATGACCCTGTTTGATGCTGCAACTGGGGCCTGTTAAATTGATGCTGTGGAATAACTCTGGGCCCAAGAGGAACTCAGTTCAAACCTGTTCATTTATTCATGTCAGGCTGCACTTACATAAAACTTTGGCTTTTTTTTTTTTTTTTTTGCCCGGGCTGCCCAATTCATCATTCATATGTTAGTGTATTTGGGTGCATGTTTGAGAGCGAACAAAAGAAAAGGGGGAGGGGAGGGAGTGAGGCAAGGAAACTGAGATACTATCAGAATTATTTTCAGTGCAAGATTATTAAAGTTGTAATTTTTCATTCACACCAGATTATTAACCATGCCTGGAGGTCTATCAGATACCGCTGAACAACCCAGAACCGGAAATGGGGCCGGTGATGATAGGAGGGCCATTTGCAGAGCGACGATCGCCCTGTAAATACACTTCAAACTGTGCGAGTCTCGTTATCTTTTGCGGCTCACATTAACTGTTCCTTTAATGAGCAACTAGAAAGCAGACTGAAAAAAATCTGCCAGGATATTGAAGCCTTGGTAAAGGGAAAAAAAAAAAAAAAACATGAAACAAAATGTCTTGCCTTGGTTGTAAAATATTTGATCAGGTTTACTGACAGCCAATACTAATCGTGGATGATCTCGCACTGTGTTTGCATTGCCTGAGGTATATATTTGTCATATTTGTCAACACGTGCGTGAAGGGAGCGAAGGTTATGAAGAAGGCATTCAACTATGCTGTATATACACCCAGCAATATTGCTCCGGGGGATAATACATATTTTTTCAAAAGTATTCACGTTCATGAGCCACAAAGATTCTCATGAATTCTGGAGTGAAAGTCAAGACACGCTGAATTTATGCATTTAACTGCTCCATTGTGGATACCAAATCTTGGAGGGTTCAAGTATCAGCTGCCTGCCAGTGTTTAAATATTGGCACAGCGATCGAGACCCCCGGGAATGTGCATAGAAACAGAGCACGTGTGTTAATGGAAAACGATTAACAAAGCATGCCTATAATTAATATAACCTGCTATGGACAAACAAATGCAATCAGTCCTGCACACCTGTAGAATGCTAACAACTAGCTTGCACTCAAAAACAGTAACCACTGACGAAATGCACACATACACAATATATCAGTCCCACCAGGATTTTGCAGAGTTTTTCTCTGATTATTGTGGCCCAAAATGATTGAATTGCAATGCAATTTGTGATATTTTTTGTGTTATCTTGTGGTAAAACAGCAGGAATGGATGAAAAGTTCACGCCCCCCCCACACACACACAGCATATTTTATTCTACATTCTATATTTCAAAAGCTTATGAACCTTAGCTTCATTACATGTGTTGTGGAAGGCATCATGATATTTTATTGATCGTTGATGTTTTCTCTCTCCCCCCTGCACAGGCAGGTCAGAGGTCAGGGTAGGGATTCAGTGTCTTGCTTAAGGATTGCTTGCTTAAGGGATTGAACCAGTTCTTTCCTTCTATTCCTAATCACTACGCCGCTGACCGATGCACCAAGGACCTGCCACACGTTGAGCAAAGGTTAAAACCACTTCACCACAGAAACACCTTTTCACTTTAACACCAACGACAATGGACTTGTGAGCTTCATCTATTCTTAATGTGTCATGGATATTAATAGAAGTTAAATGCCATTCTGTGAGTCACCAGCTCACTGAAACTTGGGTATTGTTTCACTAACATGCGGCTCATGCGAGAGCTGCTTTATCCACTAAGCCATCTCAAATCAAAAATTGTATTTATTTATTTCTTTATCCTTTATGTATGCAGGGGGACCTCACTGGGACCAGACTCTCTCTTTCAGGGGGGCCCTGCATCCATACAATGATAAAAATAGAGACAAAATTCTAGTAAAATAAGACATACACACATGATAAATAAACCAAATATAAAATATATATACATATACACACACATACATACACATGAGGTAACTAGCAGGTGTTTATAATGTTCAAAAAGATATCAGTGATGTCATCTTCAGTGATTCCTGAAATGCCTTCCACAAATAGGGAGCAGAAACACTGAAGGCAGCTTTAGCCACACTAGTTCTAAATCACTGAGTGTCTAAAGTAATCCAGGCCTGAGATCTAGCTGTGTAATTTGAGACCTTTAAATGAGAGAGGTTTTGTTAAATAGAGAGGAGGTCTTGCAAAAAAAGCTTTATAAATGAATAAAAGTCCATGCTGCTTCCTCCGTAGGGCTAGAGAGCCTATAAAGGAAGTTTAAGCTTATGTTTTTTTTTTTTTTGTTAACTGACCTGGAGGAGAAATCCTGACCTCATACTTATAATGTTTATCACAATCAGTTTTGACATTGCTCAAGGTAGATAAATGAGCATCTGTAAGGCCTGTGCTTCTGTGTGCGAAAGAAATCATCTACTTTGTTTTACGAGTGTTCAAGACTAATCTCAGACCGACAGCGTCTAGGACATGATGCGTGACCAGTTATCACAGCAACCGCAAACACAGGCTCCTCTCTCTTATGTAGAGCAAAGAAATGGTACAAACAAGAAAGCACACAGCAGCCAGCACATGCATGAACAGCTCCACCATGCCTCCCTGCCTTACTGCATAAGTCACATCATGCCATGCTTTTCATACTTATGAGGGACAATTAGTCTCGAGAAACAGCGGGCCACTCCCCTGTGTGTCAAATGTAGCATCCTCTGTCTAGCGTGGACTCATTTGTTACGCACCCGGGGGCCTTATTTACCCGATGGATGTCTCGGGTCACGACCGTCGACTCAGCACACTCGCACTCGCAAGAATATATTTTGCATTGCGCGGCAGCCCGACCGCGGTGGCCTCTCCTGTGAATTAGCCATATGGCTACGTCAGATTCATTTTGGGCTGCTTTCGAACGCAAAACACCTCGCAGTCGGTCTGTTTCGTGTGATTTGTCTTGACAGGCACACGCGGGCTGTCGGGCCTCTTTGAGACGGCCTTTATCGCTCGAGTTCGCTTGAAAGGTAAACGCGTAGGCGTGAATAACAAGGGCGGTTTCGTGCGCTCCCGATTCAAATTCATTGGGATTAATCCGAAGCAGGAGACATGCCGTGGTACTGCTTTGGGTCATTGCCAAAGTGAGAGTCTTGCTGGTTGATTTCTCATGAGCCAATAACGTCTTCTATCCAAAAATGACGCAAATCTGCTCAGGTCATTGACGGAATGCGTTGACACTGTCCCTATAGGTGAAACCGGTTGACTAAACAGTGTTAGGCCACCACTGTATTGGAAAATTCGATTTGTGTTGATTGTGAAGCTTTCCGGGTATGGATCGGAAGTGTGAAATCTACCACACGCGGTAACTATCTCCACCCCCCCGGTGGAGATAGTTACCGCGATAGTTACCCCACCGTCTGACATTTGGTGTGTTGCTCACTGTTCACTCCCTATACATTGCGATCGTGAGAAAAGTGCGACCGGGGTGAGATAGGCTTCTGCGGTTACAGTATGTGTCACCCACCACGAGTCACGGCTCTGAACAGCGAGCTCGCCGGGTGACTAAGCTGATTCCATGTGACAGCTTTCAGATAACCTTCACATCATCCCCAAACACGGAGGCTACGAAGGAATCAAAAGCAGCTGCTGTGCATTGTGGAAGTCATATTGTGAGCTGCCTATGAATCTTAACTAACATAAAACGGACATGTTTCTGTGCGTAATGGATGTGATCAATGAAGGAATAGCGTCTTTTAGTTCTTCTTCGTAGTTTGCGAATGTTGTGATTGATTTTTCCATGGAAGTTGTTGCACTGTTAGTATGTCACGTCTACATATACTTAGAACAAATGCAGATCCCTGTACCTCTTTGATGTGGACAATAAGCTGGTTCATTTTCAAAGCAGGCCCGTGTGCAGCTGCTCCCCAATGGAAACATTGTTTGTTTGTCTGCCGTGTGACCCTACTTTAATAATTTAACATTTTATTTTTGCTTTCCCAAAAAAAAGACAATAGCCCGACTACCTTAATGGTCCGAATGTCTTCTAGAGTTGGATTCAGCTCGAGTGGGTGGCGCTGCCTCTTACTCATCTATTATACATAGGAGGAGACGTCAAATGCCTCGACTGTCTCGTGAAACAAACAGAAGAAAATTGAGCTTAATGAAGGGACTCTAGTAGGAGAATGACGCAAGCCACCGCCGGAATCACGTCTGTGCCAGTGCTCACTCATCACTGTGACAGCCATTACTGGAGCGATGTGGGGCCGACATCTAACGAGCAGAAAAAAGCCAGAAAATAGTTCCACAGGACACAGAGAAATGATAAAATAGCCCATGAAAGAAGTCAACTGGATAGTAAGATTATAGATCATCCCTCGTGATGTGATTGACAGCCACAAAAACAAAGAAGGTAACAGCCATTCTATTTTTTTTTCGTCCCATCATGCCTCATTAGCACCTAGACGTTGCACCCCTTGCAGAAAGCGGACTCCTAAGTTAGCCCAGTCAGGCCCACAAAGCATTCGGAGGTAACCGAATTGGACAATTTTATTCATTCCTTACAACCACTCTGTCTATCTCTCTCGCCGGTGTGACGGCATTGTGTTGCTATTTACGAAGTCGGGGGATTGCGATCTGCTTCCTGGGTGTACGGCTGTTGTTTCCCCCCCATTTTTTTTAGGTAATTAAATTTCTTTCTTCGTGGCCCTTTATCAACAGCTCCGCTATTTGCAGTTTATCTGTCACTCTAATTGGGCTGCTTCATAGCCACCGGGAGTATGAAAGAATTTAAAACTATCAAATTATGCAATCCCACTGCACACGGAAAGAATGATGAAAACAATGCGCTGGGAAAATGAATGAAGAGATTTGAATGTATAGCCAGCACCAGGAAATTCACCCACGAAAATGGGAGTGCCCCTCATTCAGCGGGAAGAAACATGACTGAACCCTTTAGGAAAGCCTCATCTCCGTGCACAGGGTGTAAGTCGCACTCAGCAGCGCTTTCAAGAGTTCAATGTGAATGCTAATATCAAATATGCTTGTGCTTCTGCGGATCAGTGGCCACGTGAACACTGCAGGGCTGCACGTGCACTTTATGCCCCACTGTCTTCCCCCATTTTGCGTGTGTCAGTATTTTTTCACGATCGTCATTTGATTCATATTCCTGCTCTGCACGCCGGCCATGCGGGCCTACAAGTGCTTAGTAATATGTATAGATCAGATATTAGCCCACCACAGGCAAGGCTTTAGGAGATCAGACAGGTATCAGAGGTGTCTTTTCCTCAGCACTTCTCAACTCGTTACCGAGTCTCTGTGATCTCTTCAAGCGCTGCTGCTCGGCAAGGACGGAGCTAATATTCCGCACTGCGAGGAACCCGCTGCGTTTGTTAGAGGCGATAAGATATTACGACTATGTCCAGAGAGCCAGTGTATCGCCCCAAACAGTTGGGTGGCTGAATCCGGGATCATCGTCCTCGCCGCTGCCACCTTTGCCACCATCATCACTAACATCACAAGCCAGTCCACCACTTTCCACCACATGTAGTCCGTATACAGCAGCATCATCGGCATAGCGCTGTACATCCTTAGTGCTGAGTCATTACGGCTTATGAGCTCATGGTAGCTATAATATAGTGTAGGAGGATGTGGCTGTGAAAAGGCTGCGAAAACAAACCAGTGTCACGGCAGAGGAGGTGGGCACAGAGATAGAGGACACGGAATAAATCAGGCCCGGTTACGCTGTGGAGGATACCTGTGTGACTTTGGTGAACCGCGATTCATGCTCTGTGCTGGAGACCTGTGTGGGAAGAGGCAGCAACTGCCAATGTTGTTGCAGTACCTACTGTTCACCAATAGAGGTCATTCATTACTTGATACTCATTTCACAGCCAAACATTTAGTGCCGCTTTAGCGTTGTTTCCTCTTTGGTGTGGCGTTCACAGCACCCAATACACTTCTGAGATGTTCATTTATCAAGTTGTTAACACAAGACAGCCTTCATAATGTACAATAAGTTATGGCGCTGGGTAATTCAAAGGGTAAAAGAGGACACTGCCATAGTCAGGTGTTCACTTATACATATTGACTATACTGAACATGTATGCACTCATACTGTAAAGCACTTTGGATAAAAGCCTCCACCAAATGGTTTATGTTAAGTCACATTATGTTACAGCAATGATGGCCTACTTAAGCCCCAAGCAATATTGTATTCAATCATATTGTTTTCACTGTACTGAAATGTATTTTTTAATCAATTAAGAAATCCCATTCAATTACAGAACAGCAGCAGAATACTATCCCGTGCAGAGACGGGGCTAATTATAAAAATGACATCCATCTCATGTGGCGAAAGAATATAACTACCCCACTGTGTCTGCCAAAGTTATTTTCTTAACTCTAATACTGTTCGGGGGCCTACGCCATTTCACTTTATCTTAATTAAATCAGTAGTATTTCCTTCATTATGTCTGGTTAAAATATCCTTTTTTTGTCGTGTTTGTTTCTGTCTTTCATATAGACCACCTTGAGTCTGAAATCCCTGTGTGTCCTTCATTAGTAATTAACATTGTCGGAGTGCGCCGATGGCCTAGTGTGAATTACAATTCTCTGCAAAGCGGGGAAATTTACCGGGACCCCTTGAACTTCAGAAACCTCCCGCGTGAGACGAATGAGTTGCGCTTATTCCCTGAAATTTCTGCCTACAGAATACAGTGGAGCTGCTTCTGGAAAGCCAGCAGAGTCCTCAAGAGAGTCCTCCAGAGAAGCCAAGGGGATAGTTAAGGGTTTAGGGCCTGCATGTAGGGTTAAGATTAGAATCAGGATTACCTTAACCTAGGTTGAGGTAAATTTCGGGTAGAATTAAGATTTTAAGTAAGGGTGGGGGTTAAGGTTAGTTTAGGGTAAAAATGGATTTATGATTAGGTTACGTAAAGGTGAAGGTTAGGTATGCAGTTGAGAGTTGAAGGTTAGGGTGTGTGTGTGTGTGCGTGCGTGCGTGCGTGCGTGTGTGTGTGCACGTGTGTGCAAACATTACCTCCTTACTATGAGTCACCTGTTGTTTGGATTTGAGGTGACTTGTAGAAGTGAAAGATTATAAAGCAGCTTCCTGTTCTCCGTGAGAGAAAATAATGGTATCGTATCAGTAACACCCAGAGCCACGGCTGCGCCTTCAGCGCGGTGAACACCCAGCAAATGTGTCGAATGTGTGAACATCCGCCCGCTCTCTCTCTCCCACAGAGTCATGCTCACAGTTACACATTCACACGCACACACACACGCACACACGGTCACACATGCAGACTCCTGCACATGCCTCTCAGTAAAGAGATTGTCTGGATGTTGCTTATTTCATGGATTAGTTACAGGAGGGGCTTTTAAATTGTATCTGAGAGAACATTTTTGAAGGGAACCTCTACGTAACCTTGCCGCTTCCACGCTGTCGGCCAGACTTATGCTCATCCTCCCTGTAATAAAGTCAGACACAAAGGAATATCCTTGCTCTTGCCCTGCACGCTGTGAACGCTGTTGCTTCTTCCCTTTGTCCGTCACACACTCTTGATAGTGGCATTCAGCTGAAGGCATATTTCTGCAAAATATGTCATTTTGTATCGTCTGACCTCTGAAAAGGAAGGAAGTATGTGGTATGGTTTGCATAGCACAGAGAGAGGTTTCTTAAGTGGAATCACGTGTTGGTATAAAAACACTTGATATAGTTGTAAATAGATAAATTCATAATTTCAGATATTTGAGGTTGCACCTTCATCTGAATAAAAAAAGGATCAGGATCAGATCTGGGGATAATAAACCTACTCCCATCTTTATTTCAAGAATATAATCACTGATCAGCATACATGCTGTGGAACATTAATGTGAAAATAAATGCCTCCTTGAAGATGTCTATACTAAATTATGTTGTCAATAACAAATGTATCTGAAAACATCGTGCACATTGGCTTGGAAGTGCATGATAACTATCTACTGAAGTGATGCCAATCTATCGACAATTAGAAAAGTTAGCAGCGGTGGTCACGGTTAGAAAGACAGCTTGCGACCAGATGACCACTGGTCAGGAAAAGTAATACTCTCCTCTCCATGAACAACTACTGTCGAGGTGCCCTTCAGCAAGTATTTAACCCACAACGGTTCTAGTGGAGCTGCTCAACGGCCAGCAGTAGAAAATGAATGAATGTACCTGTGTGAGTGGGAAAAGCGGGGAGTATGTGGGAAGGTGAATGAGTAACACTGTCCCTTCCCTCAACAAGTACTGTTCAGGTGCCCTTGAGCAAGGCACTGAACCCCTAACTGCTCCAGTGGAGCTGCTCAGTGGCCGACAGTGGAAGACCATGGTTGCACTGCACAGTTACCAGGTGTGTAATTGTATGAAAGTAAAGCAGGGTAATCGCCTCGAAAAGAGCATGCATTCTCCTTCCTTGGATAAATTCCTTGGATAAAAAAAGTGTAATCACAGAAAATTTCTTCCATGTGCCAAAGTGGCATCTTGTCAGATTTCTTCCTTCCATCACAAGCATGCCAAAAAAAATGTTTATCAAGAGCAGTAGAAGCTGGTCAAAGTGGCTCAAAAATCACACACAATTATTCTGAAACTGATTGCATGCCTCGTTAAAAAAAATCAAATATAATGATGTAACACATACCAGAGGCACCCTTTCCTCACTTCATTTGTATTTTGAGAATGAAAACTCATTTCTTTAATGTACATCAAAAAGATCGCTTGTTGACAGAGTTCAGTTACACATTAAAAATAGATGTCCCTTACCTCTAATGAACAAGCATAAGCCTCGGGGCATACCGTCAAAAGTCTTACTTCAAAGTTAAAAGCCCTGCAATGGAAGAAAAGCTCCAAATCTCCTCTGTCCTTCAGGACGCACTATGAATTCACTTTTCATGACCCAATCAGAAAGGCCAAAGCGTAATACATTAAGGCCAATTAGATTATACTGTCCTTTGCTGTTTGCTAATGGTGTGTCACCTTGTGAGAAATCAAACTTGAAGGTTTATTTATTGTTAACTCTTTGCCCCGGAGTGCCAATTAAGCACCTTTTGTGACCTTTTGAATACCAATTTACTTAAATTGATGGTCATGTTGGGGTGGTGTTAGACCAGTGGTTAGAAAGGCAAGCTTGTAACCTTAAGATATCTAGTTTAAAGCTGCACTTGTGGGTGTTCCCCGTATGCAGTGGTTAGTGCCTACCAAAAGTGGTCCAAGGAAGGACAACCAGTGAACTGGTGACAGGGTCATGGGCGCCCAAGGCTCATTGACATGCGTGTGGAGCGAAGGCTAGCCCGTCTGGTCCGATCCCACAGAAGAGCTACTGTAGAACAAATTGCTGAAAAAGTTAATGCTGGCTATGATAGAAAGGTGTCAGAACACACAGTGCATCGCAGCTTGCTGCGTATGGGGCTGCGTAGCGGCAGACCGGTCAGCGTGCCCATGCTGACCCCTGTCCACTGCCGAAATCACCTACAACGAGGCACATGAGCGTCAGAACTGGACCATGGAGCAATGGAAGAAGGTGGCCTGGTCTGATGAATCACGTGTTCTTTTACATCATGTGGACGGCCGGGTGCGTCGTTTACCTGGGGAAGAGATGGCACCAGGATGCACTATGGGAAGAAGGCAAGCTGGCGGAGGCAGTGTGATGTTCTGGGCAATGTTCTGCTGGGAAACCTTGGGTCCTGGCATTCATGTCAATGTTACTTTGACATGTACCACCTACCTAAACATTGTTGTAGACCAAGTACACCCCTTCATGGCAACGGTATTCCCTGATGGCAGTGGCCTCTTTCAGCAGGATAATACGCCCTGCCACACTGCAACATTTGTTCAGGAATGGTTTGAGGAACATGACAAAGAGTTCAAGGTGTTGACTTGGCCTCCAAATTCCCCAGATCTCAATCC
>OOFE01023336.1:0-10417 GCA_900323365.1 Monocentris japonica | reverse complement strand
GCTCCTCCTCACCTGGCCAGTAAGGACACACACTGATCCGTCTGGCTGTTTGGATGGAAAATATGCAAAATGCGCGGTTGTAAGACCAAGCTGATGGAGATAAGATGAAACTTTAATGATCCCTGTGGGGAAATTAACAAAATAACAAAAAGAAAAAAATAGAATATGAATACAAATATAGCAAATGGGGACATTTAACATAACATTAGGTGGAAATGTGCAATATGTGCAATATGACAGCAGTGGAACAAACTGAGACAAAGAGAAAATGAATAAAAATATGTAGGATGTGAAAGTACACCAATAAACAAAATTATGTAATTAAAAATGATTTTGAAAAATGTCAATATATGTGCAAAAAATAACACATGAGACAGGATAAGGAATATGAAGAAAACACATATGTTCATTTACAGCCTGTATACATGATCCACATGACAGAAGGTCATATATACTGTGTGAACAAACAGAAAACATGCATGTGTGTAGATGTGTGCTGCAAAAAAAAAAAACGAATCGTCTCATCACATCTGTTCCGTTTACAGATGTAGATGTGATTCATATTTTCTGAAGATCAACCCGGACAGGAAGCACAGTAAGTGTTTCCAGCGTTTCATGCACTTTCAGTCCAATGAGTGTGAATAACAATATAACACACAGAGAAAAAGCTTGTTCGGCTCTGCCCTTTGGATCAGTTTCCATGACTCAAAGGGATATCCCACGCTGCCTTCGCCCTCCTCCTCTCCCCCTTCCTCTCCCCCCTCCTCCCCTCCCTGCTTCCACCTCCTCCCTGTAGCTCCCCTCTTCCACTGCTTGGCAGCCACGCCGCGGTCACTCCGACATCAGGCGGCGCGTGGACGGACGCTAAATGGATTTTAAGACTAATTTGGGAGGAGCGCTCGTGCTGAATGGGCTGACATTTGCCACTGTGTGAAGGAAAGGGGATCAAGCTGAAGTGAGGAGAGAGGGGAGGGTGAGTGACAGTGTAAGAGTATGTCCATGTGTGTGTGTGTGTGTGTGAGAGAGGAACATGCCTGCTATTGTGACGTCTCTGTTTGGCTCGTTACTTATCAGGCTGCATGGAGCTCATCTAGAATCACTCCACTTCACTTACTAATTACATCACATGGACAAAGACAGGGGTTAGACTGATATATCAGGCCGATATTGGCCTTTTGTTAAAAGATCTGGTCTGATACTGAAGATACTGGATTTAATCTGGTCCAGTCAGTGTCTGATATGATAGATGTGGAGGGATCTTTTGGCATGGAAATGGTCGGATGTGAAGATATTGAATATCGGCACACAACATCGGCTGTTGGCAGCTTCAATCAAAAAATATCGGTGTCTTTGAAAACCCATATCGGTCAAGCCCTGATCCAAAGCACCTCAGAGTACATTTTAAGTTTGGGGAATCCACAGCAAGTAAAAGCCTATTAAATGCATCCAAGTCCTCATATACAGTGTAAAGGATTTCCAAATCACTGGGAAAATATGTTGTAGAAATAAAGCTGGGCTGATTTCAGACGAGGGAATCGTGTGGAAAAGTGATGAACACGAGCATCATCACATCCATCACATCTACGGTATATTCTATATTCAGTGTATCAAACGGTCACAGCCAACAGGCAGCCAAGAGGAGCTCGATTTGAGGTCAGATGGCAACTGGACACTGACCAAACAGGGGACAGAAACATGGACAGTACACACTAAAGTTACACAGATATTGGTTTTTGAAGGCCGATATTGACATTTTTTGGACTGAAGCTGCTGATAGCCATATTTGGTGTCGATATTCAATCTCCTTAAAGCAATAATCTGTGACGTTCCCATATAAATAAATGTCTGTTTTGCTGCTCTCTATCTGACTGCTGTAACACAAGTGATTCAACCTCTAGCCAGTTTATAAAAGTTTCCATTTGCTGTCCTGGGAACAATCATCCGGAAGTGATGCGTTTTACGCTTCCAGTTTGTTTGGAATAAACAGAAGAAGAACTGGGTAGTTAGAAACATGAAACAGGAACAACAGGAAATCCAAACGTCACTAGACGTCACAGTACTGGACACACTGTTTGATTGACAGGTGATCGCTGAGAAGTGCAGTGCAGAAACATTTGGATCATGGGACACTAAAATTCTTCATTGAAAGCTGGGATGATAATAGTCATAATGTTCATACAAACTTGTATGGAATCTGACTAAAATGAATCAGTTCAGGTTAAGGGCTTCCCATAGACAACCAGTGTAGTATTGATCAATTCTACAATAGATATGCAATCAATCAAACTGCATCATATCCATCATATCAGACGTGGACAACACTGACTGACTGCTATCCAATGTTCAGTAAAAGGCCAATCTTGGCACAATCCATCAGCAAACTGATATATCTGTCTAACCCTTGTCTACATACACACACACACACACACACACACACACACATCCTCCTGTCCACTCACGTGTGTTGTGGTCATGCACTGTGTGAACCGTAGCGCGGGTCCTGTAGTCCATTGTGCAGCAGCGGGCCAGCAGCGATCCCACTCCTCCTCCAGAGGATTACTGCTGTTGAAAGAGCCTCTTTGTCCCGGCGTGGCTGGTATGCCCCGTCCAGCTCCACGTCTTTGGGAAACACTGAGCCAAAAGTCAACGGAACGACTGAGCAATGGAATACCGTTGGAATACCACATTCCCAGTCATTCGCTCCCACTGGTTTCCCTGCACAGCGTCTTCCTCGGGGGGTGGCGGTAACGAATTGCATTTGCTGTCGTTACTGTAACTGAGCAGCTTTTTTATTTACTTTTTTCTTTTTAAGCCACTCATTTTACTTGTACTTAGCATGTTTTGACTGAATTATTACATTTTAAAATGCAAACATTAGCATTCTTTTTGCATTAGAAGTGCTTCCCCTCCCTTCTTTTTCCAGTATTTTGCCTCTTTGGGACCTCTTCTCCACACCTTTCATGGTTGTACTGGTATCCCAGCAGGTTCCAGGCTACCCTGCTTGTGCCCGTTGGGTCCTAAATTAACAAGAAAGCTTCAATTGGGCGTGACTTAATGAATGTTAATGTTTGAAAGTGAATGAATGAAAGTTTTCCAATGCACTGTAAGACTCAGAGAAGATTTTTTTTTTTTTTAAAGTTATAAAAGATTTACGTACAACCCTTGAACGCATTCCGAAACCCTGTTCCTCATCGGGTTCCACCCGACTTATCAAGGGTGGGTTTAACAAATAACAAAAAAAACTTTTTTTTTTTTTTTTGCATTTTAAACCACATCCATTAGAGTGCAAACGTGTAAATACCAATATCGTAAATACCATTAACATTTTGAATGGTCAGTGACCAGAAAAATAATCTGTCTTTACTTTGTGTAGCCACCTTATTTTGTAAAGCTTTTTTAATAGAATTTTGAATGAGCTACCATGTTTTTTTACTCAAGTAGATTTTAACACCAGTAATTATACTTCTACTCAGCAAAGTAACAGCACTTCCTACTCTTTCCACCCCTTGTCTTCCTGAGGTAGCCTTACATCAGGGCCAGAGAAAGACTGAGTCACTCTTGGCTAAGTGTCTCAGCCAAACTTACCATTTTGCTGTGTTGGATAACAGTGGTTTGGGTGATGACAACAAGTGTTCTCTCATGAAGGCTTTGAGGTGTAATTTCTACTGTCACTGGAGACAATAATCTGATAATAACAGGGCCTCTGATCCTCAGAACTGCTTTGCTGCAGTTTCGGTAATCTCTGCTAGGAATGATTTCACAGCTTTGACGACAAAGTAGTCAAACACACACGGGAGCAAATAAACAGCCGGGTTTTCATGTCATGCTATTTGTTCATGTGTAAATCACTGTTGGTCATCGCTATATTTGTGTGTGTGTGTGTGTTTTCATAAAGTGGATGGTTAGTTAATATTTATGGCAATAGACATAAAATAGACATAAAATTCAACAAAATGGATGCACTTCCAATGGCAGAAGATCTCCTGTGAGACGGTTTCACACCAACCGACCAAGACCTTGTTGCAGGCGCGTTCCCAAACTAGAGCTGTGTCTGAAATCACTCCCTATTCACCATATAGTGCACTATTTGGGCTGTCCGAATTCTTAGTGGACAATTTCATTGACAATATAGTCCACTATTTATAACCGTTTTATGACCCACAATCCTCTCTGATCTATAGTGTACAAACGATGTACACTATCGGACCCTATATTAACCATAATGCAATGCGGCGACAGCTGCTGGGGGAAGAAATGCTAAATGCAGAGGCAGGCGAGCCCCAACATTAGCTGCAAATGTAAGTAGGAACATTTTTACTTTGAACAGTTTGTCAAGAGACCGGTTAAAAAACGATTCATAATCGTCAGCTAATTGCTGTACATTTCTGGCGCACAGTAATGACAGCACTGTCTGAAGTTGTTTTCACTCACTTGTTCCCAAACTAGTGTGCCTTAAAGATTTTACTATATAGTGAATAGTGAACGAGTCACCGATTTCAGACATAGCACAGGTCTGTTTTGTTGACACAGGAAGTGAGCTAAGCTAGCCAGACAGCTAACGTTTTTGTGCTGTTGATTTGTAATGGACTTCTATCTTCTTCTATCTCCGCACACAACCGTTACTATACTGTATGCTAAAGCGTTAGCATGTGCACCGAGCAGAGCTATCTACCGGAGACACAGAGATGATTTTGGTGGCAATCCTCTCGTCACATATTGGGTGAGGTGACCAACGAGCCAAACTCCCAAAACGCTGGTGTAGTCCTTTAAGGGCACTTTGACAGTAGTTGTTGAGGGAAGGAGGAAGAAATCTTTCACTTTAACGCCATTTTTCCATTCGGTCCTGGGACTCAACTGGGCAACCTTCCAGTCACAAGCTGGCTTCTCTAACCTGTAGGCCACCGCCACCCCAGTGCAAATATGTTTGTGTGTGTGTTTGTGTATGTATGTGGGAACAACACACAGGGAGAGGGCAGGTGGCGTGCTTAGCATCCTGTTGATAATGGCAGTAGTACTGAGCGATTCATGCCAGAAAACGTTTGTGTGAGTGTTTATCCTCAGACATGGATGCCAGCGGTCTTTTCAGGCTTGTAGAATATACGCTGAATAAGCACTCAGAGATACGTGGGTTTGTATTTTAATGTTAGTTAATTGAACACCTGTTAAACTTTTTCAGCCTAGTGTAGTATACATCTTTCTCATTAATATCAAACTGATAATAGATGGGAAAGTGTGCAATAAATCATTGATTTTCTGAAAATATAATGATTTTTCTAATATTGATGGTTGCTTGTTCTATGATGATCACCGACTGGCAGTGTTGGGGACAGTTGCTTTTAAAAGCAATTAGTTGCTTACTTTGTTACTTACCTTAAAAAGTAATTAGTTACGTTGCAAAGATTTTTTTTCTACTTTTAGTACTAACACAAATGAAACAATAAGAAAGAAAAAAAAAAGCCACAACATTCAAAATTGATGGATTGCATGAAGGGAAAACGTGTGATGTTACTAGTGACCACAAAAAAAGTAATCTGAGTAGTCTAAAAAAGTAATGCATTACCCCCAACACTGCCGACTGGAGGTCACCTTCTTATTTACCGCTACATCACTGGTTCCTCTTTAATAAAACTAGAATCTCGAGGTGATAATGTCAGACAACAGGAGAGTCCATAGGCCATAGCTGCACTGTCCCATCGAGGCTAACCCTGACCTTGCCTCCGAACAGGAAATGACCCCTGGCTCGGCTAGACGCACAGGAAGTCTACATATAGTGACACTGGATGATGGCTCTTTGCATGCCATCGTTTTCCTCTGTCTGTCACACACTTCTTCCTGTTGCTCTCTCTCTCTGTCTATTATGTGTGTGTGTGTCTGTGTAAGCATGCGCCTGTGTACAAAACAAACACGACAAACGTTCTGCTCATTTACTTTCCTCACATCAGTGTGTACTTTTTTTACGCACAGCTCTCCAAAAACTTTTTTCTAAACCCGTCAGGAAAATGGTTGGCTTTGCATCATCTAATCATCCAATCATTACAGCTCCTATTTGGGTTTACTAGAGGATAAACTCAGTTTACCCACCTTTTTTATTTGCAGAATAGAATTTACTACCCTTTTAGGCTGGCATGAATCTAAATTCATAGTTTACGTCTTAGCAGGCTAGTAGAGTAGTATCAAACCAATATAAGTATGATGAGGATAGGGTCTTTTAAGGAGAAAGAAAGCATGCTTTTTGATGATCACGTACAGGAGGTCATAGTTTACCCACCTTCTCATATTGCTCATATTTCAATTAGGAATTTCATACTTTCTATCTCTCTGACATTTCATCTGATGGAGTTGCACCATGAGGAGATGTCAGTGTGTAAACAAGGCACGCTGAATACAAGCATACAAAAGGGCGTCATTTCTTCAAGCCGGGACTAAGAGGATGGGCTGGTAAAGCTATGTTTGGATTCGGGTTGTGTTTTGGATTGGAGGCTACGACTGGATTCCCCACTGGACTGAAGAGCACTATGTAGTCTACTGTATGTCATGTAGTTGCAACAATACAATGATAAGAAGGAGCACATATTAGTAAAGAGAAAAGAGACTCTATTTACAAAGTGAACACAGAGATGGACTTCCTCCTGGGTCCAGGGTCACTGTTGTTTTTCTAAAGGGGTCAACAGTCTGGTTTCCACTCCAGTTGGTCTGAAAACTACCATCTAATGAAATTAACGTGTGAAACAAGTTGGAAAATGCAGTCTAGTGTATTCTTTTAAAGTGACCCATTTGTAAAATTCCCTGACCCCCCCAGAGAATTGATCAATTTTCCCTGACTTTCCCTGTCTGGAATACACCTCTTAATACTCCATGATATTCCCGAAATTCCATGAACAGTGGGAAGCGTGGGGGTCAGTGAAAGAATCCCAGTGATCTCACCTTTGACAGTTTGCAGCGTGTCATCTCAGGCTCTGGCAGATGAATCAACCATCAACCCTCCCTCTGCCTGGCTCCTGTAATAAAGACATCATCAATCATTACTGGTGCTAATGGGGAGAGGAACTGGGAGGACAGTTTTTGAACCTCCTCGCACACCTCTGTCATTACAGCCCTGGAAGCGTTGCACGCCGGCCATCTTTGTCTGGTAGTCAGTTAAAGCTGCACTAGGCAAGATTTTTATACAAAAATCCTTATAAACCTAAATCACCAACAGGGTCCGCAACATAGAAAAGCATCCCATCCCCCCCTACTTAAGATCCTGTAGATTCACCCTGTTTGCCCAATATGAAATTCTGGTGTTGTGTATGGACACTTCTCCGCCCACAGGAAGTGACAAATCAAAACTAACTGTCTCCCAAACAGCAGCAAGGGAGTGAAAGCTGGACTCACCAACGTTAGATCTTTTGTCTCTCTCATCCTTTTGGTTTCCTTTGGTATAAAGAGTCACAGACCGGCCGCTCTGAGCTCTCGTTTGTATACTTTAATCCGATGAAACATGCTTGTTTTGATGTTGAGAAATGATTCGGCTAATGTCATATTTTCTCTAGCCGCGAAATGCTGAAAGACGTGTTTGAAGTTTGGGTTTTCTAAGACAGCGACTGTGAGGGTCTGCTGTTGTGGGAGACCAGGCCAGACCACGGCAGGGTGTTGGTGTTGTTGAGTGTGGGTTTCATATAGGCTGGTCTGCCTCTCCCTCCTCCTCGTTCCCATAAATTCACTTTCAGCTTTGAGCTAAATATGCACTTGGCTGTGCTGTGCATTCCATAAAAGCAAACTTGTGTAATTCATGTTGCATGTTTTCAGATGTTTAACTATCTTGTCGTCGTTGTTATGATGTGGTGTCCCGACCAACTGCCTCATCTTGTCCCATCGACCGTTAGTTTATAACGCTCAGCTGAGCCATGTAAATACAGCTTACAGCTGAAACGGGGTAACCACTGATTTAAGAAATGCTGTCCTTTTAATGCACCAATAGCAAGACATGAGACAGCTTGCATGTTAGGGACATTGCAGACTTATTATAAAAGCTTATGGGATGCTGTGTTGACCGAAAAGAAATCTATTGTAGATCCACCCTTCTTCCCACGGTGCAAGTTTACTGCATTTCTGTGGTCTGTTTCTAAAAACAGAAGGTGTCATTTGGCTTTGGCCACATCCAGCAGAGAAAAACAAAGTGACACTGCGAGCGTGCAGCAGACTGCCTGAAATGGCAAGTATTTTTCTTCCTGAGCAGAAGGCTGTGTGATGCCAACGGTGCCTGTTACAGAAACCTGCCTCTTCTCTCTGCTTCCACAATGTTGCTGTAATTTTCATGTTGTTGCCTAAATTGAAGCTTTACATCAGTTCACAACTCAAAAAGTCTTCTTTTACTTTCATGGGGCGTTTAACAATGTATGTACTCAAACCTATCCTTCCAGTCTTTCCTGTTGACTGACTTATTGTGCACAGTTTGAAGTGAAATAGGGTTTATGTGGTGCTTTATAAGATGACCATGTTTCATGACCCAAAAGCCCATGAAAGCCATTGAAAGCTCATTGCATAGCTGCCGATTTGACTTTAAGAGTGATTATCTGAATTCTAGGAAAGCTAAACTGTGGACCTTTTTTTATCTGTCTGGAAGAGCACTAAAGGACTCTGTTTTCTCACAGCCCCAGGCCTTAACCTGTTGACCCCCACAAATGATGCAGTCACCATTTACACATACAAATGTGAAAAAGGCAAACTTTCATGTCTCTTAGGTAACAATGCAAATACATTTTGTCGAGACATTTTAATTGTCCGCTAGTCTTTTCTTTTTTCTTATATTGATGCAGTCAACCCTTGGGCCAATCAGAGAATAAATGACAAAGCATTACGGATTCTCTTTTTCAAGGAAGTCAAAATGGTGGAAAATCCAATTTGGTGCACATTGACGGTCCTGAAGGCAAATTTGTAGCATATGGATCACTGGATAAGTGCATCAAATTACATGATTGGAAGTTGCATTGTGGGAGATATGTTAATTGTGACTTGTAATTGTAGTCCCCTCCCTTGGATCAATCAGTGTCATTTTCAAAAGGTGAGATGCATCTTTCCCCCAAGTTTCGACAAAGTCCAATTAGTGGTGTCTGGGATATTGCGTGTGACAGGCAGACGGACGAATGCGCACACCCCCCTCTTACTCTCGACTGGATTTCATCATCGAGGACAAAAAAAGGGAAATCATGAGCATGCTCCTCCAGAGAGAAGGCCTGTGAGAGAAGCGCTGTATGCTCTATGGAGAACATAGCCAGCGACCTCACTAACTTTAATCTCCCCTGCTCTTCTGATATCAAATACATTATGTTTGTGTGTGTGTGTGTGCATGCATGTGAAAGCTGTATGTAGTGTGTGTGTGACGAAAAACCAAGGCAAAGAGAGAGGGTTCAGCCAGAGAGAGACAGAGGGCACGAAAAAGATAAGGCTTTGGAAAGTGAGGGATTGGAAGAATTATGAAGAGAGAAAATAAAGAGCAAATAATGAGAGGAGATAGACGGGCAGAAGGATGGAAAGAGGGATGTCTCTGCAGAGGGAGGATTATCCAAAAGGCTTCATTACCAGGACACGGGAGACAGGGGGAAAGCTCTGTGGTGGCAGCTGGCTGGATAAGATAATCAACTGACAGAGAGAGCATCAGCTATTCTACTTTGGCTGCCCTCTATTCCCTTCTTCATCATCCTGCCATCTCTATTCTCCCTTCCTTGCCATTTCTTCTCCTCTCTGTCCACTGCAAAGTCAGTTATGCTCAGCTCTCTCTTTCTCTGTCTCTCTGTCTGTGTTGGATCTGCCACTCAGCTATCGCTTGCTTAAATGCAGACTAAATGCACATGAGACTCAGGTGGACATATTGGAGGTCCACAGCTCGTGGCAAAAACATTCATTCATTCTAAAGTTACAACAAAGCCATCTCAACAGTATGGAACAGATATGGTTCATTTCTGTTCTGTTCTGACAGAAGACTAGAACTAAAGGGGTTAGAACTAAAGGGGCTTAGACTAAAAAGACTAGGACTAAAGGGGTATGGAGTAAAGGGGCTTGGAGTAAAGGGGCTCTGATTAAAAGGACTAGGACTAAAGGGGTCAGGACTAAAGGGGCTTGGACTAAAAGAACTAGGACTAAAGGGGTCAGGACTAAAGGGGCTTGGACTAACAGACCTAGGACTAAAGAGACTAGGACTAAAGGGACTAGGGCTAAAGGGGCTTGGACTAAAAGCACTAGGGCTAAAGGGACTAGGGCTAAAGGGGCTAGGACTAAAGGGACTAGGGCTAAAGGGGCTAGGACTAAAGGGACTAGGACTAAAGGGACTAGGGCTATCAGATGATTCACTTTGACTTATAACATTACTGAATTGACCTGCACCCACACCACATAAACTTTTTTCAGGTTTCTCTAGCCTGGTTGTTTTGACAGTATT
>OOFE01023333.1:0-23199 GCA_900323365.1 Monocentris japonica | reverse complement strand
ATGGTCCTCTAAATCTTATGTATCAATGTAGATTATATGTATTATTTCTATAGATTGTTCATAGTCTGGGACC
Source organism: Monocentris japonica (assembly GCA_900323365.1). Taxonomy (NCBI): domain Eukaryota; kingdom Metazoa; phylum Chordata; class Actinopteri; order Trachichthyiformes; family Monocentridae; genus Monocentris; species Monocentris japonica. Next base: position 23,126 of record OOFE01023333.1, on the reverse strand, counting down.
AAGTGACAATGAGCTGATGCACCGATGTTTGTTTTCACCGGCACCACTGAAGGTGTTTATTCAAGGTGTTATTTTAGGGATTGAGATGGGAAAACACTTCTATGCAACGTCTATGCAAAAGACCACCATTCCTTTGTCAAAGAGAGACAGGTGATTTAAGATACTAAGATTGATAGCTGTTACAATGGGCCAGTAATATAAATTGTTCCACAGCAGCTGCTGAGGCATATGTTTAAAGCTGCTTTAAAATGCACCAGATGAATATGGTGTATTGGAGGTAATCACATTGCTGCAGAAACGAGTCTGTCAGAGAATGAATTTCCCACAGGCATGAAGATATTGGACAATGTGGAGCTTGTTCCCCATCGAGGCAGATAAAACATAGCTGCAGGGGGTCTTTGTGCTTATGATTTTAATATTCACAAAAATGTCATGGACATGCAATGACTTTTAAATATACAATTTGACATTTACTGAAACAGATCGAACTCCATACATAACTACCCCCTTAGCTGTCTTTTGCGTCATATCATATCCATTATGTGTATTTAGATGTGAAGTGCCACTGCAATTCTGCTCTGAAGGGAAAATAAGTTCATTTTATAACTAATAAAATGGCAAATAATCCAAAACCTAATGCCAATGCAAAAATGAGCAATGCTCATTTATGATCCTCAGTTATTCAACTTCTTTAGATCTCCAACTTACTATTTATGATCTATTTATTGTTACTGCCAACTTGATGTCTATGTATGGAAAAACAATGCAGGTCACTTAACAGATAACACACAAAAATGTGTGTGTTTTTTGTTAAATCACACTGTGTTTATCTATTTTCATGACTTGGATGTAGATCAGACCATATTTTTGGAGACATTTATACAGGAATGCAGGTAATTCAAAAATACTTTTTCTCTCAACTGTATGTGATATTTCTTCAGTTTGTCAGGAGGCAATTTGGGAAGCGTTTCGCGTCTTCTTGGACAGGGTTCCTAACTCAGAAGAGTATAGGGCCTGGGTTTACACCTGCCAGCATGAAAACCTCTGCATGGATGACCTTGCCCTCAACTTCAGCAGCTCTCAAGAACACCTGGATATGGTGGCCAGGGTGAGTACAGCGCTGCCAGCACAATCTCAATGCTTTCAACGACAGGTCAATTGCACATTAAATCATGTTCATATTGCATAGGTGGGCTCTGTGTTGTTGTTTCCTTGTTCTTTGTCTTTTTTGCAATTGTGAATTTTTTATCGGTAAAATACAGCATCACAAAACAGCTGATTTAGGATCAGTGAAAAGAAGTTATATCTCAAAGCACAGGATTGATCACCAGCGCGGGCAACAAGCTAACATGTTTCACAAAATGCTCCAAGGGGATATTTACTGCACGATAAAAAAGTAATTGAACAGGAGCAGGGCTGTAGAACAGTTCCACAAGTGTAATGTGTAGATGTGTGGTATCTGATATCTTGTTTGTTTACTTCAAGAGAGTTGCTGAACAGGCCGAAAGTGAAGGGTATGTACAAACCTAATTGTTAATTATACTTTTATTGTTTAATGGAATAGCAGTGTTCAATCTAGCTTCCTTTGTGTCTTCAGTCATTGCTTTTGAGATACATTTGACAACAGATTACATTTAAAGGAAACTAATGTGCAGAGTATGCAGTGATAAAATAACTGCCACTTGCTTAATTTCCAAAAGCAATGAAGCAATCAAAACAGCTATTAACACCTGTTCTCCTGTTAACACCTGTAGCCCCTTTCATTCTACCCTAGCGGTGAACTTTTACAAACCTAGACACATTCAGTGCTACTTGGGGTAAAATGCTCTTATTATATGCACTTATATGCACTGATTAACTAGTGGTAAATCTAGCAGTGGTACACTGGAATCAGTTGTATTTAAAAGTTTAATACTGGATCTGAACTCTTTGATCAAAGCCCACACAGACAGCTAAAAGCCAACTACACCACCAAGACAAGGATATTGGGTCAATACTTACCACACCTAAATTGCTTCAGATAAATAAAAAAACAACAAAAAACAACAACCTTTTTTTACAGTATTAACTTGGAGGTAATTTAGTTAAAGCAGGGTAGGATGGTGACTGGGGGAAAATAGAGAAAATAAAATTCTAACAAATATGTCCTTTCATTTCCAGAGGTGAAGTTGGAACCCCTGTGCCAGAAAGAGAATGTGAGTGCATCAATACTGTTGAATGAAAGCTACTGGATGAGTAAATAAAATTAACTGAACAGCATTGATCAATGTTTTTGATTGAACAATTTAATAACATGAACCAAATACATCAACTAGTGAACTGCCGTTTCATCACAGGCACCTGGACTCCCCCATTGATTCTACTTCCAACTGAAGCAGGGGAGGTAAGTTGGCATTGAGCCATTTTTTTTTCATTTGGTGTTTAATTTCAGAAACAAATACACAGATACTTCAAAGTCACTCCCTGCAATGTGACAAAAGTCCACTCTACAGTTTTAACCTTGAGAATGTTTTTTTTCGAGAATGTTATATCACACTTCTGGATTCATATTTAACTATCTGTACTCAAAACCTCAAGTATCATGGATAGTTATTCCAATTTAAATTGATCTTTTCCTCACCAGATAAAAGAGGATCCAAACATGATTCCAGAGAACTATGAGGAGCACATTGTTGAGTTCAGTGTCACCATAGTGGACCCTGGGTACAGTGAGCTGCTCAGTAAACCCAGTGCTCCACAGTTCCATGTCATCACACAGGAGCTCACGGATAAGGTAAGAGCCATGTGCGAGGCATCTCCACAGGAAATGGTGCGATGCTTTTTAGATCTCCTGCATTGCATAGCTGCAAACACTGCAAGCCCTGTATAAGTTTGTTGATGCTTACTGAGAGTAAGAATCACCTCAATGTTATCATCTTCTACTTTGTTGTGTTTTTTTGTATAAACGTATCCTGGATGATTTAACTGATTTAAGTGGCTCTAAGTGGCTCTAAATGAACACAAGCCTGATATAATAAGATCTAATCATATAGATTAGCACTGACTAAAAAGTCATTGACTGGGATTGAGAGTCTTACTGTAGCTCTTAAGAATTACTTCTAATGGTGTAAACCATTAGTATATACTTTCATTTGAAAGAACTGATTGTTGCTCCAAGAATTGGATAGTATAGGCCATTATGGGAGTGTGAAAGGAGCTTAAATTCAACACAATAAATACAAGACAATGGCAGACATGAAAAGCTTGAATGGTATTTGTACAAAGATAAAACATCTAAACCTCATGAATGATTCACTTTGAAAATGTATGCCTGCTGGATAAAGAAACCAAAGTAATACTATACATGCATGTAACATATAAATCATGAAGCAAGTGTGCTTGAACTATGTTAGCACCCAATTGTTTTTAATGGCTGTGTGTGTTTTCTTATGCATTAAATGTAGCAATACAGAGGGCTGATGTGTCTTATGCACCCATTTCATTCTGACTTTGTTCTTCTTTCTGTAGATGCTTCATGTTTTCGAAAAAGTTCCGGGATTCAAAGAAATTCGTGTTCTGGGATTTCGGTGGGTCAAATGAGGTTTTATCAACTGAGAGAACTCTATTCAAGAAATTGTTTAATGTACTCTGGAACAGTGACTGATTCGACAACACAGCATACATATGATATTGTTGCACTAAATAAGACAGGAAATTCTATACATAAATTACTACTATTTCTCTCCTGATACAACTTGTTTTTATTGCTCATGTCTCAAAAGAGAGAGGGAGACAGTAACATCCCCAAAATATCTTCTTTTGGGATATGACTTCAGAAATGTTCCCCTTCACAGACATCCCAAGGAAATGGATTGTCTGTGAGTTTTGCTGACATGACTTATTGTGTTGATCAGATCTGAAGATGTGTCTGTGCGCTACGCTGTGGTCTTTAATGGAGACACAGAGCTTGGAGATGAGGCTGAGGGTATTGTGGAACCAGGCACAGAGATGGATGGGGATGTAAATGGACCTAAACTGAAGCACATCATTGCCAAGGCCTTAAGACAGGAGACGTCACTACCATTGGACATACAAACCCTCAGCTTTGAGGCTGGTAAGCATGAAATAGCATCAAAGAGAATAAAATGAAGCAGAGTAGAATTCCGAATAGGATTTAAAAGCTACTCTCTTATTTCAGTGACCACAATTTATCCAGTCGTGGAGCTCGGCATGAATCCCTTAGAGAATGTGATATCCGAGGAAATCATCACACTGGCCACGCTGGAGGACAGTGTTCCTACCCAAAGCTTCTTCCCCACCATGGCAGTTATAGAGAACTCCTTGGAAGCTTTCACAGTCGAACCAGAAACACACACCTTTGTGCCTTTCATCCCTAACGTCCTCCCAGAAGCCACTGCTGGGGTCAGCGAGGAGAATCCTGCAATGGCAGCAGTAGAGGAGGAGTCTGCAGAGGAGTCTGCAGAGGATACTCTTGAGGACGCTATTGACATTACACCACCAGTCACAATGCTGGCGATCATTACAGAGCAGGAAGAGGAAACAGAGGCAGAATTAGAGGAGATTCTACCAATTGAACATGAGGAGGGAGGTGAGGCTGAACCTGAAGAACAGGTGACTGAGGGTGAGTCAACCTTATTTTTAAGTGTTACGTTAAATAATTATATTATTGTTACTAAATATACTCAATATATATGCTTATCTATTGCTTTCATAGGGAAAATTATGTTTTGGTATTTTTGTGATTTTGTGATTAGATACAGTAATGTTAAAGGGTAATGTTATAAAGTGTTTTTTTAATCCTAGTTTAGCTAATCTATTTCAAATGCTCTTCTTTTCTGATATGTGTTCCCATACAATAACCTACACCAGCTGACATGGTTAACAAGGAGCTTCCAGGAGGGCAACAGAATGAAGAAAGTTTTCAGACATCTCCAGACTTACAACCTATAGAGGTGACTAGTGACGCACCCACTAAGGTTAACCCTGACCTGCCAGAGTCTGCAAAACCAGTTACAGAGATATTTGACACAGAAGCTGAGGTCCCAGTCTTCAAACCGTCATCTGATGAGGATGTCGTCCAAGCAGAGCAAGAGATTCAACCGGAAATAGAGGAGCTGGACTTAGAGCTTGTACCCCCACCCACGGAGAGCGGAGAAGCCCCTGAAGACAGAGATGAGCCAGTGTATAGTGGAGCGTCATCGGCCTCGATGGACATTCCTGCTGTGAACTCAGACATTCAAGAGGATGTAAAACAAAATGAGATTGGGACAGAGGCGGAAGTGACAGAACCTCCAGAAGAAGACAGTGGTAGTGGATTCCCTTCAGAGTCTGACGAACGACCATATGAGTCCACTGCAGCCCCGGCCATGAGACAGATGAGCACCCCTCTGATGACAGCAGTTGACCAGAGCAAAGAGTTAGTGGTGTTCTTTAGCTTGCGGGTCACTAACATGATGTTTTCTGATGACCTGTTCAACAAGAGCTCCCCTGAGTACAGATCATTGGAGAATACCTTTCTTGAGCTGGTAGGTACACAAGCTTTTGTGCTCGATATCATACTTCTGCATGCCTTCTTCTCAAACTTGCTTTTGTAGCCCCAAGCTGATGTCTTGAAACATTTGATTAGACATATTGGTGCAATATGTAATATTTAATTTTAAGCGATACATCAGGAAGAGCAAACATATTTGAGAGTAACCCCAAGTTGGCACATCCTACAAATGAGGATGCACTTTACATTAAGCCTTATCCACAGCTGCTATTTTTCCTTCATGCAATTGTCTCATGGCAGTTAAAAACAACAATGGATTATAATAAATGTATACTGTTTCCTCAACCAAGAATACTTATAAAGTGTGATATGCCATTATCCAATAGTTGTAATCATGATCAAATCTACAGCATGGAAGCACTTTCATTTCAGACGATCCATTTTGTAAACCGTAAGAAAAAGCTGGTCAAATATTTTGTTTCACTTAGACACAGCACTCACAGCAGCCCAGAGACTCGCCAAACCCTGGAGCTTCCAGTAAATCTGGGCCTGGGAGACAGAGGACCTTAGCCTCCATACCGGTATTCTTTCCATATTGGAACATCTCCCATGCCTCAGAGAGAGCATGACCTTTCTATTTCTTAACTAACCTTTCTCCATGCAGTATCTAACAATCTGAAAACACCTAATATTTCTAACATTTATAAAATACTTGCCTTTAATTTTCGGCTTTACTTTCGTCCTTAGATTAGAGATAGATATTCTTGCTGCATGTGGTCGAGTTTCGGAGGTTTTGAGTTTAGGTTTAACATTGGCATGTGTGTTTTGTGTTTGTTTTGTGTATTTTGCCTTAATTCTTTGCATTGTGCTAAACCTTTGGCTTTTTCAGGGACTGATTGTTTAGTTTCTGTTTCAACCACATTTCAGAATGTCATTTTGTCAAATTTGTGTCTGTCGGGATTTGTCAAAAAAAAGTCAAAAGAGGCTTTTTCTGCTGTTAAGAGTGTCAAAGTTAATAGCTTTTATGAATGAAAAAGGGTTAACATATTGTTGTGTAACATAATGTAAAAAACTTTTTGAAAAAGCTATCTCCTCTGTATCGCCTGTATCGCTCTTTGAAAATGAGCGATACAGGCGTTTTTGTATATTTGAAGCCTTAAAGAAAATTTGATTGAATGACTGAATGGATGAATAAAATACTCCTTTAATTTTGAAGTAAAATAAAGTGATAAGAGGCTTAGTAAACCTGCTACAATCCAATTACAAGAAAGTCACAGCTTTATGTATTTTGTGTTGCTAAAAGTGTATTGCATTGTACATAGCAATGACAAAACTTATGTGGATAGTCCAGGGTGGTCTGAGTCACGGGACCCGGTTCTGCCTTAGTCAGTGTAGGCCTCATAGGTTTCTGACTTGGGGCAAGAAGCTTTATAGTAATTAATAGTAAGCAAGTAATACTGGTCAGTATGAGCGCCACACACATTGTTCTATTAGTGGCTCCAATCTGCTTAGTGCAGCATCAGTCAGTTGTGCAGGTTTTGTGTGGGCATCTGTATGTGTGTTCCAGTAGTAATATTACTGTATGACTTATCTGGTACTACAAATGTGTGTTTCTTCAGTACTGGTTATTTTAGATTTACTGTCAAAAGCACAACTAAATAAATTAGATCAAAGAGTGGCAGAAGTCCGATGCTTTTGGAGCATGTATACACTAGGCTATGTCTGTATTAATCACATTAATGTGTATTGGGTATGTACTCAATAAACACAATATAGGACATCAACATCAGCATGAGTATATTTGATCAATTTCGCCCCTTGCATGTAACAGATAGGCAACATTGCAACTCTTTTTTTTCCAAATAAGAGTTTTAAATTTACCATAGTTGCAGAAAGGAGGTGAGAATTGGGTTTCTTTAAACCTGCACCTAAACCATTGGCATACATCAAAGAAAGAATCATCAGTTGACATCCCTATTTAGTTTGTTAGACTTTCCCTAGACAGAGGAAACTTATTTTTAGGCTTGCTCAGAAGTGCCTTGTGCTCTGTGTTATGTAAAGGCCTCAGTCTCACTCTGTGAAGATATAGCAATACAAATTGGATTGCCTGCTCGCTGTAATGCCAAGGAGCAGAGGGAATGTAAGCTGCTGAGGAGGGTGGGTTTAGTTTTCTGATGAACTACTCTGTATAAGGAGTGACAGTCTTTCAGGGTAGAGATAAATAAGTAATAACTTATTATATTTTGATACTTCCATTAAAGCACTTTGCGTGCAGGTCCAAAGTTGTGTTTATCACTTCATGTTATGCATTTGATGTGATTTGCGGTCTAAAACAAAAATCTTTCCTTAGAGTAGCCTCCTGTGTATTCATTTTAAGACTATTGTCATGGCAGATAAAGCAATAAACCATGATGGCACTGGATCAGGGAAAGAAATATTAAGAGGTCTGGTTACATACAGACAAATCACATATTTAACAGATAATAATACACTATAGTTTTAATTTTCTTTACTTTTTGCAACATATTGAAATACGCCAAAAATAAAATACAATAATAAAAATCACACTCCATCTCCAATCTTAAATGGTTGCCCAAACTGGGGATCTGCAGTTCTCCTCATTAATCGATGTATTAAGTTCTATAGAATTCTTTCTGGCAAAACTAATGTGGTCAGAAGTTTGCACTGGTAAGTATTTACAATGTATATTGTCAATTACCTATTAGGAATAGTGGAAATATCTTCTTTTAAATGGGCTATTTAGATAGTGAAGAGAACAAACATGTAAAACATTATAAATCACTGAAAAATAAGAGGGACAATCATAAAGAATTGTCATATGATGCCCATTTAAATGGACATACTCTAATGTTTTGTTGGATATCGGATCCCATTTGTGATATTGTAGGTTCACTGTTTACCGTAAATAAACCATTAGCCTACAGTAGCTTACAATTCCCCCGTTTCCCTTTATCCCACTCCTCCATTACTCCTGTACCTACTGGTTTGTGTAGCAACCATTAACATTGGACATGGAGGTTTATCTTTGTTATGTGCTAAATTTGAAACCATTTCACAGCATCGTAATATTCTTTTTTATTTCATTTTGACATTAGAGATCGCAGAAGGGATGTTTCAACAGGTTTTCCAAAACAAGAACCAGTAGATACATGCGTAACCTCAGGAGAAGCATGAGCGGGTTTGTCATATAAAGTACTGCAAGATTGGTTCTGTTTGTGCTGTGCTGTCTACATAGTATAAGGCTTTTATATACAAAGTTCTAGTATACTGTGTAAGCAGGCTCTACTCTTTTTTGTTCCTTCGTTCACAATGCCGGCGATCAGGTTTGTTCTGAAAGGCCTCTTTGACCTTGTGTGGAAGCCATTAAGGGTATAGATTGGTAGCTAATCTACACCTTGGCATCCTGCAATGAGACAAATGGATGACCAAACAGCAAGCTCTATCCAGCTGTACTGTGAGCCATAGACCATTTGCTTGGGATGTTGGAGTCTCTCTCTCTCTCTCTCTCTCTCTCTGTCTCTCTCCTCCACTCAGAGACTATTAGCTATAGGGAATTGGCCCTCAGTAAACTGTCTGTCAGTGATAAGTGAAGTAACTAGATCAGAGCAGAGCTCCTTAAGGCCTGTTATCTCCCATTCTATAGCCAGGCATGGAACAGGACACCTAAGGCATCGTAATCTCCCCTTCTCACACTGTGGTGGTTTGATGCTGCCTCGACTGTACTGAGCGCAGGTGGATGAAAGAGAGCAGCTCTGATCGATGAACATTCATGTAGGTCCGTTACATCAACTGGTTCACTTCCTCCCCAACTAAATATCACCAACTAAGTCCATAGCCTAGATAGAATAGGTTCTATGTCCCATCTTGGGTGTTTGGGAATCGTCTTATTTACTTAAATGCAGTGGAGTGGAGAGTTATGAGGTATGACTTAAAAGTCAGCTGCGTAGATTTGATTTTATCCAGGTTTTAGTGAGTTGTGTCGCTGGAAGGCACAATATAACCCTGAGATACACAAAAGCACCAAGCACCAGCTCCAAACGGCATGCGTTATGTGGTGATGGCTTCTTGGACTGGAGATAGCTTTGTTGTCATGCGGGTGTTTTTTGATTGTTTGATCTTGTTCTTTTTCATCATTTATTCTCTCACTCTTTCATGACCAGAGTTAGCATTTCCTGTGTTCTTACACTAATGCTTAGAAACCTAACCCTAATGTTATTCTGGATCTAGTAATGCAGTCAGTGCATTAATTGCATGATTACATGCTTATATAAAAATATAATTATGTTCTATTTATAGCATTCACACTGTAAAATGTGACCTGAATAATTCAAATTCAGCGGTGCTATGACAACCTCAGTCCTCTCATTGTGGACGTAAGCACACTGAATTAAATGTACTCTCTTCTAGCTTTCAATTTTCCTGATCCGGCTCCCCCAGTCTTGCTCTCAGGAGGACACAGACCATTACTGTACCACTTAAATGAATCTGACTTTATTTCTTATTTAAGAAACTTTGAACTTTTCAATTAAATATATCAATGGAAATCATTGTCCTCCTAGGATCAAGAATGAGTCACTATTCACCCCTTAGGATGGAATCAATCATGATAGTAAAATTGCTTCCCATAGACACCATATCCAATTTCCCTGCTGCAAATAAATCATTGTAGCTCTCTTTATTTATGAAGAAATCAATTTGTCACACTGATCACTAAAACAACATCGAATAGCACAGAAAAAAGGCAACCTATTCTATTCAATAAGAAAAATTGCTTTACATGAGGAATGACTAACTATACATTTTCAATATCTGTCATTTGAAAAATAAAAAGGTAATAGTTGAGTAAACTGATTGAAATATTTAACATTAGTGATGATTATAAATTACTTTTTCTCTCCACCTTTCTCTCTAGCTTCTACCATATCTACAATCCAATTTGACTGGATTTAAGCAGTTGGAAATCCTCAACTTCAGGAATGGCAGTGTTGTGGTCAACAGCAGGATGAAGCTGGCTAAGCCGGTGCCATATAACGTCACAGAAGCTGTGCACTGTGTGCTCGAAGACTTCTGTAACGCAGCATCTAAACGGCTAGATATTGAGATTGACAGTCGCTCCTTGGACATAGAAGCAGGTAAGATGTCCTGGCTTCACACGTCATGGAGTTATCATCACTCTGATATCTGTGGACTAAAACTTGAACCACTTGTACAGGGTTACAAACAACAGTAAATGTGACAAAATGAAAGAATACAGGTATATCATGAAGAAACGCATGCATGATCTGTACTTGCTGTGACTTGACACAACAAAAGGTCAGAGCGTTTGTCCACAACATCCATTTCTCTCTCTGCTGTCCTTTGCAGTCTGTAGGTGTGGTGCAACATAAATCTGATATGTCTTTCTTATGGAAGAGCTCATCACTGTGTGCGACCTCATTAACCATGCCTTATTGAAAGTAGACACCTTGTTTCACATCAATCAAAATGCCCTTTCATTTCTCCTCTGAATCTGCAGACAATGAAAAACAGGTGGACATTGCATTAATGTTAATGAGCTATCCTCTCTCTCGTCTGTTTTTTTTTTTCTCTCTCTCTCTCTATCATTCTCTCTTGTCCCCTCTGCTCCCCACCTCCTCACCTATTTTCAGCTGACCAAGCAGACCCCTGCAAGTTCCTGGCCTGCAATGAGTTTTCCCGGTGCATAGTGAACAGTTGGACAGGTGAGGCAGAGTGTCTGTGTGATCCTGGCTACAGCATGGCGGACGGCCTGCTATGTCAGAGCACCTGCGGTCTGCAGCCCGACTACTGTCTCAATGGAGGCCTGTGTGAAATAATCCCAGGGCATGGAGCCACCTGCAGGTACCCCACTATACTGTTCCTCAGCATGGTTGGCATGTATGAGAAGTGAAACTCATCCCACAATGTCTTTTTGTACGCCTATACGATAAGGAGTGACTCTCTCTAACCTGATTTTTGTTTCAACCGTTTTAGATGCCCTGTAGGTAAATACTGGCACTACCATGGAGAACGCTGCAATGAGCTGGTGTCAGTGCCTATAGACCCTCCACTTATTATAATCTGCCTTGTGGGAAGCTTCTGCCTTGTTTGTGCCATCGTTGGCATTTTGATATTCATAAACAAGAAATGCATACGGACCAGAAAGGCTGTGACTTTGGTGTAAGCAAGATCTTTGAACCTTTTTTTGTTGTTTATAGAGTTTTAGTATATTTACAGTGACGTGGTTTTGTTTTAAAAAGTGATTATTCTCAAGACAATCTCCTTTATGTTGTAGGCACACCCTTGCTCCCTATGCCTTTGAGAATACTTTGAGGGTGAACCCGGTTTTTGAGAATGACGATGGTGTCTTAACTCAAGTATCCACATTACAATGTCCTTCGAGCTCTGGTTCTTCCCAATCCCAACAGTCTGAGCAAGACACTTTTGCCTCAATTGAAAATATACATCTAAGTATTGAGGTAATCTGTGCTGTGCTGTACAGCGAGATTAACTGGCTACAATACTAACCTTGAACCTTCAACTATACACTCTAACAAACTCTCAACAAATTAGTTTCATTTTCCACCCCTCAAAGTTTGTGTTGCTTGGTTATTTCACAAATACTTTAGGAATGCTTGTCTGTTCTGCCTCCATACATCCCACCCTTTTGTTTGTGTATCCAAGAAATTATATCATTACATAATAAATGTGATGTTTTTCTAAATTTGCTTTTATTGTCAAAATGATCATAACAAACTGCGTAATAATATCTTTGGATGATAGAAGATCAGACTTAAGTTGATAATTGAATGAATGCTCTTTTGGCTGAATGGGCACAAATTCCCACAGACACACTCCAAAAGCTTGTGGAAAGCCTTCCCAGAAGAGTGGCGGCTGTTAAAGCCGCAAAGGGGGGTCCAACTCCATATTAATGGCCATGATTTTAGAATGGGATGTCCAGCAAGCTCATATAGGTGTGATGGCCAGGTGTCCACTGACTTTTGGCCATATAGTGTAGATCAAGGTCTTCAGGCAGCTTCAGAAGTTGCTCAGAGACCTTGATCTGGAACATCAAACACATTTTTAGGCCTTTTAAGGTAAAGAACAATTCAGAGCTATGAGGATACTCCATGCCAAATCCAGCAAGAATGTATGGGTTTAACATTTTGTCTTGCAGTAGTAGCTATATAACGCTTTGTGTCTTTACTGTAGTAGAACCTATTTCTAACAATGTCCTCCATTGGAAAAATGCTTGCTTATCAATCTGCTCACCCCTTTAAAATGCTTCTGGTAATATTTTAATGAACTGCACGGTGAACGTTGCGCCTGTCTGTCTCATTTCTCCACAGATCCCCAGACAACTCTACACAACAAGATCCGAAAGGCTAGTCTCTGAAATGGTGGACTTCCATCACTGCGTACCACACAATGAGGTGAGGACAAAAAGCAAACCTCGATTTATATTTCGTAGCTGATATATGAGAAAGGATGAACTGTTATTAAAAAACTAGCCATGCACTCAAGGACAAAGATGGCATGTGAGAGCAATACATGTTCAGTATTTCAGTATTCAGCATATACTGTATATATAATGTGCAATGGGACATGTAATACTACTTCATGCTCCACAACCTTCCAAGTTAGTTTATGAACAGTATCATATCCCATGGTGTAAGTGCTGCTCATGTTCAATAAGCCTTATGTCAAATATTTTCCAGCTCTATGATGCGTGTAAAGGTAAAGTATCTGTGCATGCAGCCCATTTTGATTGTTCAGTCTCTGAAACCAAATCACATTAATTGGGTCTTCACTGAAACGTATTTTATAAATTATAACAATGAAATCATGGGAGTATCAAAAACGTAACTGATTTACTGATCATTTTAAAATAACCCTAACGTATAGTGTATGACTTTAAAGTGGGTGTTGAATTTTCATTCATCTCAAATACAAATATATAGACTATTTTAGGCTTCCGCACTGTCTCCTTACAGCAATGCAAAAAACAAATTCCCTTTTTGCTTTGGGTGCTTTTTTGAGTTTGTCCAAATGTATCCGATTGATTTGAATCATGCTAACTGCTTGTGGAAACACTTACAGGGGTATTTCATCATTCATAATTCTACATTACATAAGCTATTTTAATATTCTCTCTTGCCCCTCTACTCTTGCTTCTTCTAGACGTGGCGCTCACCAAATGAGTACAGGACATGCCCGGGACATGCCCATCTTTTAAGGGCATCAGATAATGAATGTTTTGAAGTAACAGTTCTTTGATGACACCTTCTTCGTCTGAGGACCAGCCAACACAGATGACACAGTGCAACACATGAGACAGAAAAGACTTCAGTTCAGTTGCTTTTAAACTGTACCGTATTTGGGACGCCTGGTTTTTCACGTCACGAAAGCGGACTCACAAAGCACAGTCAAATTGGCGGAGACGTTAAAAGTGACTGAGATTAATTGTTCATAGTGCTGGTTGTGTCTTGTGTCTTGAGCGATGGTTATTACAGTATAAGGTGGACTTAGGTTGTCTTTAACTGGACCCTGATATTTATATTGTATGTTGAACGGTAGGAACATTTCCTGTATACCCTTGGCAAAGGTTGTTCTTTCCTCACAATGAGGTATTTATTATTTACAACTTGATACACGTGGTGGTATCTTAAGTGTAGACAGTACAATGCTGATTTATTGTTTTAATGCTATTCTTGACCATTGTTTTGTCCCAAAAAGATAATGAATGTATAAGCTGATGACTTTACATATAATATAGATATCATTACATATCATTTATAGTTGTGATATCATATTTGATTTAGGAGAAAAAAATAGCTGGACAGCAAATATGGGCTACTGTATTTCCATCAGTAGGAAAAAAAAAGTCTGTCCTGTTATAAACAGCTACTCCCACTGATCATTTGTGTTTTGAGAGCTGGGTAATTACAAAACACACAACATGAAAACGCAACATGCGTTTTTTTTTATGCATTTCACTGATAAAAGCATACACACGTATACGTCCCATTGGTCCAGTTGCATCATTTTCCAAGGTTATTTACTAGAATACGATCAAAAGGTGTTCAAAAGTCAAGTCACATCTACTTATCAGTGTACTATTTATTAATTATTTTTTGTTGTTTAGTATTAATTCACCATGATGGCAGGAAATATATACAATATTAAGAAAATATGCACTTAATTCTCTTTTAATCAGTTGACCATATATAGATTATATGACCACAGTCCATATGATTATCTTGTTAGCTGTTATTGTCATTAGTCTGAGGCATTTAGGAAGCAAAACCACTGACTGGCTTCATTGCCAAGTTTAGGAATTAAACTCTTGTTCATTATCTACAGCACCTCAGTGAAAGAAACAATGAAAAATATGGTGGCATACATTTATTTTCTACTGTATTCCAGTGCAAAGACCAACATGCAAGATCAGACAGGGGAAATATGAAATTGAATCATCTGTTATAGTCACCAATCTTTCACTGAATGAGTATGAGCAAAAAGACAAAGATATCACTGTCATTGACTGCCATAATGAGCGCTATCAGAACAATGAGATGATTGACATGGTCCAGAGACAGGAGTCAAGTAATCAACTTAAGATACTGTGAGAAAAAAAACAAAAACACACACACACACAAACAAAACGTACAATATTGTCTGTAAAACAACCCAAACCCTTAAATCAGCAAACATGATGTTGAAAACAAACTTCTACATTCTGCTCTTACTTATCAAATGAACAACAATAAAAAATGGTTTTCCTTGACCTTGACCACCGTGACCTAGATAAGCAGCAAGACAATGAATGGATAGATGGAAAGACCAAACTGAAATGCTAATACACCCAGCACTTAAAATGCATTCGCCTTTCTTAAAAAGTGCATTCTTGGAGGAAAAATACATTCTGTCACTGTATGGAGTGATATAAATATGTTCTTTCATGTGCAGCCATCAAAAAGAAGAAATGCAGCAGACACAGGATTTTTGTTCCATTTGATGTGAAGTGTCAAACATGTCATAGGTTGAGCAGGTAATAAAAAGTACTAAAATATACTTAATATTATTTATTCACTGTCTGCATTCCTACTTTGAAAGCCTGCTGTTGATAAAAGTAGCCTTGCAGTGCTTTACTGACAAAAGAAAAAGATACAATACATTCTTGCTATTTTTCCATCCCATATGAGCTGCTTGATGCATGTGAAAAATGCAAATCTTAATTATCTAAGCTGTATTGTTGAACAGTAATTAGGTTCTTAACGAACAAAAGACCATAAAGCATGACTCAAGAAAGACCAAGATTACGCCACACTATTTTGAAAAGCACCACTACACATTATTTTCTGAAAAAACACATATACTGTATTGTACCTATTCCTGTCCAGTACAGTTTCGATTTAACAGCTAGATAGGCTATACAACAATTAAGACTCTTTTGTGGTAGTGCAGTGATATTGTAGTTTAAGGCCTCTGAGTGGGATATTCCATTCAAGCATAGATCGAGAAGAAGGGTGAATACAAATTCTAACTTTCCACCAATAAGTTGTTACACGGCAAAATAAAAATACATAAAAAAAAAACTAAAGAAAAGACATACAGAACTTAAAAACTGGAGATAATTCAAAGAACAAAACACTGAGTGCCTGCAGTGAGACTGTATGGGGAGTGTCTTTCCCTTCGATTACTTCTTTCCCATCCAGCAAACGATACATATACTGTATGTTTTGCCTTTGTATACATGTATGTATGTGTGTTTGTGTGTGCTTAGTTATATGTGTGTGTGTGTGTGTGTGTGTGTGTGTGTGTGTGTGTGTGTGTGTGCGCGTGTGCGCTGATGCAATGTTATGTGCCAGGATGCTGGTTGTGTGTCGTCTGCTTGTCTTGGTCCACTGGTTCACTTGAGAAGACTCTGAAGCATGGCAGTAGCGTAGGTAGGACGGGCCTGCTTGCTCTCAATAGCATTCCTAAGGTACTGAATACCATCACAGCGTTCCCAAATTTCTTCAAACTGCCTTGGCAGGATCTCCGCCCCCCTCTTCCGAGTCAGACCCGTCTCCTCCAGACTCAGCTCACACATCTCCATGTCGTCTTTCCCTGTGCAGAGAAGGAATATGGAAATTTTAAAAATGGTAGATGAAGCAAGGAGTTACACCTGCAGTACAATCCACATTCACCCACCACACACCAAATACAAGAATACAAACGAAAGATTTCCTTGAGTAATTGTGATAATATGAAAATATGTGCAGACGTATGTGCACAATGTGCCAGAACACAAACCAAAGCTGCTGACCCACCTGCCACCAGCACAATGGGGCGTTTGTCTGGGTGGAGCTCCATCTGCCTGGCTATCCAGGGCCCATCGAAGTGGGCATACCACCAACCCTTCTTCTTATTCTGGGGATCCTTGTACTGGTCGGCAGGCCGGATGAACGGAATGCGGAAATAGCGCTGCTGGCGGTTCATGGCCACTTCCTGTTGCTGGGCTGTCATGGAAGGAGCTGGGTTCTGTTCGGCTGCAGTGGGACAGCGTGTCAGGGAGTGATCACTGGGATATTAGATGTAGATTAAGGGAGTTTGTTTTCCTCAAGAGCAGCATTGTTAGGAGTGTAGTGCATTGTTAGGAGTATTCACAACCTAATGGCCGTCATTGTTCGGCAAGAAGCGTCATCTCAGAATACTCATTTTGTATGTTTTGTTAACACCAGAGGATACAGTGAGGGGGGGTAGAAAAAAACAAAAAGCTCTCAAACAATAAGAGATCAAAAAGGATCTAGGAAATGCTCAAGTAAATACTACTGTGAAAAGCCAGGTATAGCAGCTTTTAGCCTCTTGCAAACTAGCCTGGACAAGACCCCCGCTGCATCAGCAAAGGCATGAACAGGATCCAAACATAAGACAAATAAAATGGAACCAGTGAGCTTTCAAGAGCTTTGATATCAAAAGAGAAGGGAGAGAAAATGCAGTGAAAGTGGCAGCAACAGTGAATCCAACCTCAATATTTGTTCTTAAGATGTGAAATGTATGGAAATGAAGGACAAATAAAAAGGATCCAGCTAGCTTTCAAGTAACTAAATAACATAATGTGTGTGTGCGTGTGTGTGGCATACGCCATGCTTGGTTGGGTTGAGAATGAAACGAACCTGAACCTGACCCTGAACCTGACAAGGCATGGCTGGCAGCTACTTGCTAATTAGAACAAATACTTTTGACAGAGCCAGATGGAAGGCAGCCGCACTTTCAGGCTCTGGCGTTTCATCGTCTAATTGAATGTTGGGAAACGCAGGCAGGTTATTTATGTACCCGTCATTAATCCCTGCCAATGACAGCGAGAGACGGAAGCTGAGAAAATAACATTTGCCACTTGTAACCTAATGGGTGTGTGTGTGCGCGCATGTGTGAATGTGTGTGTACATGTGTGTGTTTATGTACTGTGTATGTGTGAATATACAGTTTTTCGCTCATATCCACAGGACAAACTGAATGTGCTGATATTCTTCCAAGCCCTAGACTGAAAGCAACGGAAAGAAACAGGACGAGAGTAAGGTATCTCAACTGACCGTAATCTGTGACAGATTTAGGAGCCCTCTGATCACTTCCATCGTCATTGCGTTTCTTGTTCTTGGACTTCCAAGCGTGGTAGACTTTCAGACGGCGGTGAAACTCCTCTCTGCAGGCCGCCAGCAGCTCAATGTCTGCCAACAAAACAGTTCTTCAGTCAGTACAGTAATAACCACAACAAACAGAAATTAAGGTCCGTACAGTAGATTTCTAACACAGACACTACAATTACAGTATGACTTCACATGCACTTTTGTATCACTATAACTGTGTATGTGACAAATAAACCTTTGAACTTTGAAGTTTCACTTTTATGGTGGCTTGCCTCAAGCTATTCTCTTTGCATTTGTTTCCAAGAAAAAGGAAAATTCTGGAAAAGTAAAAGGTGATATTGTGAGCTTGGAATTATTTAAGATATTCAGTGTTAAAGATTTCCCATCCCCTAAAAAACACTAATATAATATTTTTAATTTAATTTAATTTTTACTTAAGAAAATATGAAAAAAAAAAAATCGAACCTCAGCCCCGTTCGTAAATCGCATTTTGAGCTTCATAAATAATTTCAGATGGAGCCAAGCTCAAAATATATCATAGTATAATAGTACAAAAGTTTGGATGGCTTCCAGTCTGTTTTCTTCCATCAGACCATCAAACCAAGACCATGATCAGAAACACTTTAAAATACTGCTGTTCTGTATCACCACCACTACCACCACAACAAATGGATGTCACAAATCAGCCAGATGTCCGCCAGTTGTCCTCTGATATCCCTTGTGTTCCCATGGGGGACATCAAAGTCCTTAACACCAATTACAGTACTGTAATACAGTGGCTATTAGAGAGTCTTTGATGAGGGAGCCAACAGAGTGGACTATTTTCCTGTTAATGCTAACTGAGAAGAGGTTGACTGGGAACAGCTACAAAGGGCAGAAGTCTGCTATCTTCCATAATGGTGATAATTTCCTCTCTCTGCCATCAAAAGGCATTCTGATGAGCTGCAGCAGCTGCAAGAAGATCCTCGTATTGGTCTTCTTACTGGACTTCTTGTTTCCACACTCTGTAAAGCTGCAGTCTCAGCTTTTAAACAGCTACATTGGCTATCCAATGAAAATTACTGAGGAGGAAATTCTATGAAATGCAGATGAGAATCATAAGTGTATGGGCTGCATGTATGTGTGTGTGTGTGTGTGTGTGTGTGTGTGTGTGTGTAGATAGTGCCACACTTGGGTGAAAAAGATGAGGTGCAGAAAACATGAGCTGATATTGCATTATTAACTGTGGGGGCTGAATAAATGATGTGGGGATGATGGAGGGCAAAGAGGTGTATCATGCATTTCTAGTAGAGCACTAAGAGCTCTACTACTACTTGATCAGCTTCTGAAGTCTGGTTCAATGCGTCTGTGTCTGTGTCTGTGTATGTGTCTGTGTGTGGTAAATCAAGGTGGCACCATGCTGAACTGTATCCCTTGGGTGTGTTCAGGTGTTCTCACCGCAGGAAGTGTTGATGACATCTCGCAGCTCAGCATACTTCCACTTGCTGAGGTCGTACTTTTTCACACCGGCAGCAGCCTTGGTTGCCTGCACCTGAGGACCCCTATTGCATAACAAGGAACAGAAAAGAGTGTGTGAGAGAAGGGGGTGGGGGCAGAAAGACAGAGTGTGACAGAGTGAGACAGAGTGAGTCTGGCAGAGACTGAGGGCATGAGATTAGTGAATTTTCACTACTGTATAGGATTCAAATTTCACAGCCAAGCATGTCAAAATCTCCGATCTGATAGAGCGAGCACCTAATAACTGTCAAGAGCTGTTTTTTTCAAATTATTCAAAAACAGTTACTGGGACATAAAGCGAGGATATCCGCTGTCATCTTCTCTGTTTTTTGGCTATAGCATCCCTCAAAAACAAGATGAAGCCCTTACACTGCAGATCATCAACAGTAAAGCAACACTCTTTGATATATAATCATACTGGATCCAGTCATCCAATCCAATCAAAAGCATTGTGGTGGGAAAGAATTCAACACTGAATTTAGATGATGGACAGTCTAAATATAATTTGAAAATGAATAGGAGAAAGTATATTGAGCACATTGCAGAAAAAGAAAACAGATGCCTCACTTCTTACAAGTCCTCCTGGTTGACTCAGCCACTTAAATTCACATTAGAGGCTAGTCAGCCGGGGAGCTGAAGAGTATGCGTTTGTCCATTCTCCTGCAGCCTATCGTTTCACCTTCACCTAAACTGCAATGGAGCTCTTTAATATTACACCTTAGCTGGCATACCAAGTGTTTGCAGCCATGCAAACCTCACAAGCATGAGATACATGAGACAAAACAATGAGGAGCAGCCTCATTAATCTATCTAATAGCACAGAGTTAAATCTATTCTGCCTCTACTTAACCGCCTGCTGCAGCACGTCTGAGCTCATGTCAGCCGCATCTCCAGCCTCCCTGCTGAGCTGAGGCCCGCTAATTCAATAACGGGAAGGAATTACCTCATCTATTTACAGTCGACGTAGCTGGGACTGCTAATGTCTCAGAGTAGAGGATTACTGATCTACGGACCGCTAACCAGGTTCCCATTACCATTTACAATTTATACTGACGTGAATGATAAAACTGGTTTGGGATCATCACCATTGTGGATGAGAGGCTTGTCAGCCCAGTGTGTGGACCAGGGTGGGCTTGACTGTTGCTGCAGGCGGGAAAAAGGAAGCTGGAAGCGAAGCAGGACCTTTCTTTGGGCAACAGGGCAAATAGGAGGTGGATGGCAGAAGGGGGGCCTTGGGTCTCTAAAGTTAATCCTATTGGTGATCCTTAAGCTCCCAGTATGGGCAGTGGCAGAGCAATAGTCTACTTGTGTGTGTGTGTGTGTGTGTATATCAGTGTATGAGACATGAAAATGCGTGTGTGCCAAATGTGTGTGCGTTTATTGCATGCCTGCTTCCATGTACTTAAGCACTGTGCCGTGCACAGGCCTTTTGAGCTGCTCCCCAGCTACAATGCTCCCTCTGGATGCCATGGGTCACCTGACTCAAAGGGATAGTGGGCGAGACACACAGTGTGGCCCCTGGATGCCTGGGCCGACACTGACGAGATTAAAGGCTATAGGACCAAATGTCATTTTGTGCCCTCTGGAGCTGAAGATAAAGCTCATTAGTGCTCTGGAAGGACTTCTTCTGGCTTTAAACAGAGACTGTGGCTGAAGAAGTGTAATTGCACTTCTGTACGATCAATTGCAAAGTGTGGGAAGAGTCACTAAGTTAAAAAGATAAAATGGGCAAAAAGGTTTCTGGTCATTTGGCAGAGAGGAATGGGGCACTGTTATGTTGATTCATTCATGATATATTTTGTTGATTGTGGCCATTTTTAATCTCTATAGATATATCAACACCAAAAAAAAAACATGGTGTATGGTTCTCAGTGCATGAGTGTCTAAAATACTAGTGCAAAAAATAAGCTTCAACTCAAGTTGTGACAGTGACACTCTTACAACCCGCTCACAAAACGAGATTGCTTTTTTTAAATCACAACAGTGAGCAAAAAGCTGCTTATCTTCATCCTAAACACTTGATAAGTAGAGGCCACTGATATAATTAATGAGATTTCTGTTAAGGTACAGTAAGTAAGTTAAGACCTACACCAACAATTCTTCTGTCAATTAGATAATGTTAATGACTGTTCATATACCCCTGTAGTTGCATGTATCTGCAGGATGTGGATGCTTAATAAGTGCTGTTAAATTCAATGTATGAGAGTACATACATTGTTAAGTCCATTAGCTTGTGTTGTCCACCAGCAGTGCAAACAAAGGATACAGATAAGACTTGAACAACTGCAGACTGATGCAGAGCCAATCAAGAGAAAAACAGAGATTCCATGTTGTACATTTCAATCCCACTCCCATTTATGATTTGGCACACCATCTTCTGTTTTGCAGTAACCCATGATCACACACGCTTATCCTCTAAATGGCACATCTAATGATTCATGCCGCAGAAAGGAAGACATGCATTTCAAATTTGATTCACGGTGGTCTTATACAGATCCCTCAAAAAGAGAAGATGTTTATGGTGACTTTGCATTGCTGGTATAATCCTGGATCTATTTTAGGCTGCTGAGAGAGTTGAGACTAAAATAGAGATTGAGGCGGACAGAGAGATAGAATGAGTGAGTGATTATTGGTTGTGTTAGGTAAACTTGGATACAGGAAGTCATAGGAAGCTGTGCTGATGTCTTACATGGCTCTGGCTGAGGATGAGGAGATAGGGTGACCTGAGAAAGACTCATCACTGGGAGAGAACACAGCAACAGGAAAAATGTAGTTACACATGCATGCAAAGGAGAAAACGACCATTTGTTTAACCCAAAGGTTGCTGTTCGGACTGCTTGTGTACTGTATTCTGCATACTGTGTATGTATGCGTGCATTATGTATCATGTAATGGTGTTTACTGCATGTGTATATGGTACCTGCGTAGGCCTGCATCCATCTGAGCCTCCTCTGTGATAAGCTCTGCCTCACTCTGGGCGATTCTCATGGCTAACTCCCTGTCTCTCCGCTCCTGCTCCAACATGGTGGCGCGTTGGGCCTGCTCCTCTCGCTCCAAAGCTAGCTGGATTTCCAACTCCGCCTGGAAAATTTGAAGCATGGGAACACACATTGCACACATCCTAAATACAAATAGATAAAGATCCTAAATACTAAAGCTGCCCTTGGTGGCAGACCCTTTATGACCATTAGAGATCTGCTGTGTGCCCAGGCCTGATTAGGCCAATTATCCAGGTTTCAGGGCGACTAATGAGGCTTTACTGGTCATTTGTCGCAGCAATAGACACAGCAGACACACATTCAACAACATTTTGTTACACCGAACAGATTGTGTTACAACCACCAAACAGATTACAACGTTCCCAAATCAGAAACCGTGGATGAACAGAGATGTCCGCCTGCTGCTGAAAGCACGAGACACCGCTTTCAGGTCAGGTGACGCGCAGGCCTACAGTACATCCAGGGCTAACCAGGCATCTCCAGACGCGT
>OOFE01023327.1:8822-21436 GCA_900323365.1 Monocentris japonica | reverse complement strand
AGGAGCGTGAACCGGTGGAGGATTGTGATTGTAGTGAAGTTGGGCAGTCAGCAGTTCGGAGTGAGGCAGGGGGCCCGGCTTGAGGCTGATCCATTGTACCCTGATCAAGTATAATCGCTTTAATCCCTGCAATTCAACTGTTTGTTATCAGAGGCAGCCACGGGCTCTGTGCATCCCAAACTCTCCACACTGAATGTCCAGCAGCATCACATGAGACAGAATTACTGACTATGGAAACAGTGTTTTTTTACTTACAATCCAGAGAGATTTACTATGTAGAAAAGACAACAGTGGAATAAGCTTACATTTCGAGATCACCAAAGGCCAGAGCGAAGGAGAGACATAGAATATGGATGCACAGATCAGGTTTTCTAGAGCCGATTGTTTTAACAGTGTGATCAGCTGATCATCGACCAGATCGCCAATTGAGATGATGCATTTTACGAGACTTTCTATTAACAACGGCACATAATGTAAAAGTACATAAATAGTAATATTACAAATACTACTGTGTTTAACAGATTGTTCTGGATCCAAACATAAGCACATGTTAGTGCGCGCTTGATGACTGAGGTACTTACTCACTTACCTATTGCCACAGTACAGAGTGAATGAGTGTCGTCAACACAAAGTTTGGCTTATTCCAGACTGATTAGCTGAATAGGAAACATTGATTTCCAATGTGGCTCTGTAATGGCTTTCTCTTACACTGCAAAAACACATTCGGCTACTGGGAGTAACAGCTTAAAGGTAAAAACCACTCAAACCTCATAACAAAGGCTGTAATTTAGGACCACTAAATTGTGCTGGGTAATAGCCTTGCTTAGAAGCTCATGGTGCTTCTTTTAGCTACTATTTATAATTGATCATGGGTCACGGTCAGTCTGAGGCTGCTACATACGTGTAGGTTTGGAAGCAATCCCACCTACATTTGGTACAGCATGTACACTGCTCATAGGGATCCCATAAGAGAAAGAGAAGAGAAGAGAAATTAATGCTTCTTAAAGACCAAATAACGCAATTCCCATCACAGTAATGTTATGTTATGTCCCTGTGTTGGCTATGTTGCTATCTTTGAGTGCAAAGTGGTGTTTTAAACTTCCGTTTGTAAGAAATGTACTGACCACGTGTGTTTGTGTGTGTTTTTTATGTGTTAATTCCACCCTGATGCGGGTTGCAGGCTATGGCACATATGCCTCAGCCAGATGCCACCAATTATTGGCTGATTGGTGTGTGTGACAGAGAGCGAAGGAGAGAGAGAGAGCTCCCCTGCAAGAGTGAGTGTATGAAATGAAAACACCACAAAAACACAACCCTGGAAATAATCAACAATTAAAACATACACAAAAGTCCAGAATAGCCTCGTCTAACCAGACAGTAAAATCTAACTCCCCGGGCCTCTACCTTAATTGGACACTGATTCATTCAAAATGGCCGCTAACCTACACCATAAAACCCTTGGCTCTGAGGGAACACTTCAGTCCTTCATTCCTTGAGGTCTGCCTAATCACTGCTCTCACCCAGCTGGATTGTGAACTACAGTGAGGGAGTGGAATTTCTTCCCTATTCTAATCCAATCACATTTCAGTGGCAATGAAAATAATCATGTGATATTTAATTGATCCCCATAGGGACATTGCCTTTTCGCTTGACCCCTCAACAGGGAGATCAGATTGTGAGGTCAGCTACAGAACAGCACCCTGGTAGGGATTCAGGCTCGGCCGAGACTTGCCGACACGGGGGCTTTAACCCGGGTCCTCTGGTTGAAGGCCGGTCTCCCTACTCTCTTCTCCCATAGGGTAGGAAGAATGCTTTCACAGGCATTCAAGCTGACTATTGTTGTCCTTCTCTAAAATACACACACACTTCAAAGACCCAGTTAGCTATCAAGAAAGACAATATCTTATCTTAAACCTCAGTCAGTAACTCAGTGTACAGTACATCTGCTAACAAACTCAGTATAGCACAAACACGGCGTAGTGTTACTGCGTAGAGCTCAGCGTCAATACAAGATAAGACTCTATGTAACACACACGGATAAGAGCTAAGCAAGTTGTAGCCAAATAACACTTACTGACAGTCAGTCACGCAAAGCAAAAGTACCTGGAATTGGAAAATCTGACCCAACCAGGCATCTCATGTAAAACAGATTTAGTCTTGGGATAAAGAAAGTCAAATCGGAGGAAATAAAAAAAACAACTTGTGGATACACCATACGGGAAAAAAAGATCATTTTGATCTCATCAGATCTCCTGTATATGTGGATTATAAGCTCTCACCCCTGAGTTACTCCTCGGCTTGTGTTGGGACAACATCGGGACAGCATCCTATCAACGTAGGCCCTGCCCTTCTATCCCCTACATGTTCACAAAATTATCATTTTTATATTTCTCTATGCCCCCTTTTTATAATTGAGTCAGGGCGTTCATGATTTACATCCCATAACACAAAGGTAGTAGGATGCCATACAATAACCACTGTGCTGAAAAAGATGGTGCCTGGTGCGGTGGGTTATGCAAGATTTTAGGGGAAAGGCTTCAGTTTCGGTCTGGAAAAAAAGCGGTAATGCGCTTAAACGTGGGTTAAAACAGGACTGTGATCTGCAGTAGGCTTTGTAGGGGTTTTAGTCAGTGGCATACATCTGATCTGGGATCAGCAGCTGGAGAGGTGGAGAGGAGGTTATGTAGGTCAGAGAGAAAGAGAGGTGACTTACCTGGATATGGGCCACATGTCATTGTCATCAGCACATAGGAGAGAGAGAGAGAAGTGATTAGAAACAGTGTAAGACTATAAAAAGCATTAATACGATACCAAACCAAATATTAAATCTTTCTTTTAAGATGGCCCCGATGAAATATGCTGTGTGTGTATATGTATGTGCATGTGTATTTATATGTACGTGTGTGCCCTGGGCTTTAGGCCACATCAGCAGATTTCCATCGTCTTTTAATGTCTTTCTCCAGCGAATTATCATCTGCTAATCTGGAATTACAAATGGAGTACAAAATGATGACGAGTGCCTCTGCACGCATGTGTGTGTGGAATGTGTGTGTAAGTGTGTCCAACCCCTTACCAGTCTAAAACCAAAGAGACGGTCCAAAAGAGACTGTTACGCAACAGTGTGGCCTCATCTCAATCCTCTCAAATTTCACTAAGCATCCCACACAGACAAATATGTCCCCAAAAAGCTTTCATACAACCTAAATTCACAAAGACTACATTAATGACATTTTATAATGTGGGACCCAATTCTGGTTTTGGCCAACACAACCATTGGTCTGCCAATATATGGTTAATATTTAGGTCAATATGTTGTTGCCCTAAATAAAGTACTGAATGTTGCATAAAAACAGAAAACTATGTGACACACAGATACCCACACACATATAAACACACAGCTGTACACATACAAATACAAACACACAGAAATTCCACATGACTAAATACTAAATCCCCAAATCTACCATCTTATATGTTAACATGGGACACTCATATTTGCCAGCAACAAAAATCTCAATGAATCAGAATCAGGATCACCAAGTTCATTTATGACGATGTACCAGATATTTCCCTCGCTGAGTTAGTGTACATAACATCGTACCCTTACAAAGTCCCTTACAAAGTGTCCAGATTCCCAGCTACCATGTAGGCTAGACAGGGGTTCAGACTCATTCCCTCATGTCCCAAAGTAGATGCAGACTAAGGGGCTTTAGCAGCCTGGCCGGGGCCCCCGCTGTCCAAAGCAGCTGACATGTCCACTCCCTGATTGATTCAGACATACATCCATGTAAACCTAGTGGGTAATCAATAGCGTTGATTGAGTGGATTGATCAGGTCATTTTGAATGTAAAAGAGAGAAAGAAGGAGAAGGAGGAAGATGAGGAAGAGAGAGGAGGTTTATAGATGGTGGAGAGGTGGTGATATAATAGCAGTGAAGAAGGAAAGCTTTGGGGTTAAATGGGAAGAATGAACAGATGATAGGGCAGAATGGTGATGAATCTCTCCTTTTCACTATCAGCTCACTGTCGCCACCTACAGACCACTGACCTAATGATCATGGCCATTTTCCCTCCTGGTCCTCAGAGAAAAGGACTGATCACCTGCAGTGCAATTACGACAAAACAATATCCAAAAAGCAGGGAATGCATCAGTTCTCAATGCACTGCTTGTTTAAGTGTGTAAACATTGTACCAAATCAAGGGTTACTAAAGATTTTCAGGTCAAATGAGAATTCTCCCACCCAAGGAACCCAGTAGACATAGGCCTAGGATCAATTTTGGGCTGCAACACTACAAAACTAGAAACATGATTGTGCGCAAGTACCCAATAGAAACAATGGTGTCAATTCACGTCGCTTCACAACAACTCAGCGCAGTCTAACTTCAAGCCTGCTGACTCTTCACCTGGACAGCCAATGGCAGCTTGTGCACCAGACGGCTCTCTCACACATGATTGGCTCAGTGCTGTCCCAATAGGAAGGTCAAACTGAACCAAACCAGGAAATGCTTGCACTCACACACTGCTACCTTGGCAACCGAGGCAAACACCCAACCGGTCACCTCGGAGACCGCGTCAAAATTGCCAGTTAGGGAGCCACGGGGGCCACAGGCACTCATTATGGGCTATATTTACACACAGGCACAGTGCACGGCCGCCAGTGTGTCTTGTAATGGGTCCTGGCAGACGCGGAGGAGCAAGATCCAGATGTTACAAATGTGTGTGTGTGTGTGTGTGTGTGTATGCGTTTTATGGATGGAATAGCTTTATAGTGACCTGTCTCTGACACTGTCTCCAGACTAGTACAGCCTATAAAAATATATAGACTGTGCATATGGAACAGAGAGAGTGCACGGGTAAAAGAGAGAGTGAGAGAGAGCCTCAGCCTATCTGAATGTGTTCATGCAATGTATCAACTATCAACAACTATTTGACTTAACTCAGTCATCAATTCCAGTCCTAGTGCGAAAAGTAATTTCACCCAATCAATAAACACTCCCTCCCTCCTTCCATTGAAACATATATGTGAACATGGTGTACACACATAGTGAACGCACAGTCATACAGAAACACATTAGGGTGGGAACAGTTAGGGGACAACCCGTGAGGAGACCCTGTAGAAAAACAGAAATCAGTTCAACAGTAATCTATAATCTCTTGGTTACACTTCAACAAAAGTTATCATGCCTAAAGTCTCACAGTTCTTTCTCTACTTCGGTACAAGGTCAGTTCTGATTATTGTTTTCTTGTGTGTGTCCTCTTTATAATTCAAGAGTGTGAACCCACTGTAATGCAGCAGAAAGGGCAAGGGCAAGCAAGTGCTGACATCTGAGTCATGTCTTGAGATGCCACAAGTTGTCTTAAGACATGAAGTCTGTATGTGTTTTAGAAGACATCTCAAGACAGCTCCCAAGACATCTCAAGACTCGATGATGGCTGGGTTTGAAATCTTTGAAAATGATGATGTAACAATACCAGTTTTTAAACGTTGATTCAAAACTGCTGTGGTGAGGTGAACACCTATGCCATGGACTTAATGATGACACATCTCCGCTCGGCTTCAGCTTCTAACCTTTGGCTCTGAGAAAAATGTCAGGACTTCAAACCACCCCAGTCATGCACAGCCCGGAGCTGTTTTAGGAACAGCGAGGGGCAGGTTCAAAGGTGAAAGAGTGCCTAGGGAGGATAGAGAGATGAAATGAACGACGACGACAGTTGAGGGACTAAAGTGTTAAAGCTCCATGTTTCCATGAGGCAACAAAATGGCTACTTATGGTTGGGTAACTTGACCCTGTCTCCTCATGTCACACATAGGCTATAGTGTTACAGTACAACCTGAGGCCTCCATATGAAGGCAGAAAAAATGATAACACAAGCAGGTAAACACACATACCACAAACACAGCAAACAGTGCAAACACACATCTCTGTTGCCACACTGAATCCGAGCTCCAAGTTCAGATTTCCTACATGTTGATAATAGGACTATCCCATCATAGAGGACTCACCTTGTACTGCTCCCTGAGGAAAAAAGAGCATTTGTCTATTCAAAACAAATTTAAAAGGAGTATTAGGAGTGAGTGAAGCTTTGCATGTCAAACCAGCCTAGGCTGTTCTTGATGTGAGTCCATCTGAGAGAAGTCCAGGTCACAGTTAATGACACGAGCCGTGAGACTAGTGCAGCGCCGGTCTCTCTTTCCATTCTCAGGTAAAGGCTAGGCTACAGTTACAACCAGTGTCCCCAATGGCTTGTTGACACTGTTGACCAGATAGTCATGCACTAGTGTGTGCACATACAGACACACACACACACACACAGATCAATATAAAATGAGCTCAGGAAACACAACCCCACTGAAGGACTATAAATAGATTGCATTCTTACCTGAGCAACCTTGCTAGTATAACTAGAAATGTCAACGAAGTACAGTATTATCCTACATGACTGTCCATTCTACAGCATCGTCACTGCATCTATAGCGTGTGGCCTGACTGTGCGATGAGGAATACAAACACGCACACACACACACACACACACACACAGACACACACATCCCCTCTCCCTGGCACTGAATCATGCGCTCACATCGCCACCAGCCAGTGACATCACCACGCCCGTGACATAACCTGCTTCCAGCGGGCACATGTTTGTTAACCTATCACACACACAAGGTGCCCTTTGACCCCCTAACAACCCCCCCTGACCACGCCCACCTCCTGTTCATCATCCCAGGAAGTGCCAAGGACATGAAGACAGAGAACAAGAGGCCATAAAAAGACAGTGACCCACTTGCTTTGTCTGTGCCTGTAAACAAGCCATTCACTGGCTTCCTGAGAGAGAGAGAGAGAGAGAGAGAGAGAGAGAGAGAGAGAGAGAGAGAGACATACAAATCCATTTAAATAAGCCAGAGCATTGTGACAAGTTGGCCTAAGCGATGCATGTATTTGGCCTAGCTGTGCAGTTTGGAGGGCGTACATCTAGTGCAAGATACCTTGTCAAGAGAACAGACATAGCAAGCATTGACTGAATTGAGCGATGACACAAGTCCTCTCATTCATCCTGTCCATCCACATCACACAAGTCCCTTCATTCACTTCCTTCTTTCCCTTCCTCCCCTCTCTGCTCTCACCTGTTCTGTGCTGCGGCTCATACACCCAGTCATCATCGTCCTCCTCCCCCTCCCCGTCAGTGGTGTGGAGGTGTGTGTGTGAGCGTGAGTGCGACTCGCAGCCGTGGGCGGCGTGGAGCTCGCTCTGGCTGTGAAACATTCGTCTGGTCTGGCGGGAGAGGGTGGAGACGCTGAGCCAGCTGAGAGCCCGGGACAGGCCGACTGGCTTCTCCTTACGGAACGAACCGGAGCTCCTTTCCCCCCTCATCCTCACTCCGGGATAGAAACTCAGAGGAGGAGAGGAGGATGGAGGGTCAAACTGCTCCTCAAAGTGTCTTAATTTGAATGGTAGAAAATAGACGTATAGACCAGAAGTAGATCCTTAGGTTTTTAAGATGTCAACAAGACCAGCACTAGAGGTTCCAAACATTTACGAACAGAGCGCCAGAGTCCTGATACACACACATACTGTCCAAACTATTCAGATTCCACGGTCTGTATCAAATCAGTTCCAACGAGAAGTTTACTCCTAGTCCGCCTCTCTTTCCCCTGCAGAGGTCCAGATCATGGCTCTGACCCGGGTAGTCTCAACTTCCGCCCTGTCTCCTCTTCATTTCATTCCTCTATATGAGCAAAAAGCCAGACTAACATATCTCCTCTCCTCCTTTCCTCTCTTCCTTTGTGCTTGAAGGGTCCGGGCGTGATTCCCAAATCCAAAGTGGTAATTAGGCAATCCAGCGATCTGGAAAATCGCCGCCCCTCTCCGGCACACACACAGACATACACACACCCTGTTGGCTATAATATTCCTTGGGGTGCATGAGAGGGTGGAGAGAGGTTTTCTTAATCACATTTTTCAATCATAACAAGTCAACGGTCTTTCACGACCACGTGTGCCGTTGAGTGTTATTATCTACAGTTGTTTGCACACACCAGCTGACACGTCACACAGCTCAGCGTCACACAGGAGACCAGTAGGTTAAGAGGTTTCAGCTGGGTCTATTCCCAGGCTGATGAGGTTACACTCACTCATTGGCACAAACACACACTCACATGCCTCCTGTCACAAGGTCCAAATAGATTCCCTCTGATGTGTGTAAACACCAGGTGACAAAGATGACACCTCCAGACTGGGTTTCCAGAGAATTAAATCCAATTTTGTCTGATCTGTCAATCATTCTTTCTCCATCCTTCTCCTCTTCCTCACCTCTTCTTCAATTTCAAAGTGTGCAGGTGCAGTATATGCAACTGCATATACTATATATGCGCCGTCATCATAGGGTAGGTGGAGGAGGCGTGCCAAGTAGGTTAATGATGTGAAAAAAATCCAAGTGGTGACAACTGACGGGACCTCCTATCAGTTGAACAGCGTCAGCGATAGACTGAGAAACAGCAGGGAAGGAGTGTAGCACTCACCTGCTGCACACACACGCTAGCGCGACGTTCATAGACTGAACCACACTTTAAACTGAAAGTTTGTCGGTGAGGGTTCCCTGTGCACTCTGCTCCAGTCTTGGTCGGTCCTCTAGCGTGTGTAGTTGTGAGAGTAGACGAGGGTTAGGATTACACCCAACCCTAGTAGCCACGGTGCTGAAACATGAGCCGGCCCATCCCTCTCTCCCTCCCTCTCTCTCTCTTCTCTGTGATCCTTGATCTCTGTCCCTGCCCTCCATCCACTTGGTGGCATGACAACCACTCCTCCCTCCTTCTCTCCCTTCCTCCCTCCCACCCTCTTTCTTCCACTTATCCCTCTGTTTCCTTTCCTGGTTATCCCTCTCTGTCTCTCTCCCTCAGGTGTTTTCCAGACAGAGTAAGGCCAGTCCCTCTCTGCTACTACCAGTACAGCATACTATACTGTAGGTCTAATTCTACCATATCTAGGCCTAGCATTCACTAACTAGGGTGTCTGCATTTAACTTGATGAATCATCAAGTTAAATTAAAGACTCTGTTAAGACCTTTTCAATGCCAGTGAGAACAAAAAAGACCACCTTTTGTAATTGAAATAATGTGAAAATGAAAACAACTCCAGAGAACAACTAAGAGAGCATAAGTCTGTGTGGCCGGGCTGGATTCTCACTGGAGACACAGTGCACCAAGAAACCACAACATTTCTAAGCCCTCTATTTAAGACCTTTGAAGGCACTGAGTTTGGACAGTACGACATATTAAGGCTTTTTCAGGACCGTATTATCCGACAGGTTAAACAACAAACAACATACAATAGGCCGAAGACGGTGTTTCATATAATGTTTTTTCCTTTTTATATTTTTTTTCCATGTTTTCTGTGAGGAACACAAACATTCCAGATTCAGAGTACACTCAACAAAGTGCATGCGTCACTTTTCAAAACATGGATGGCTTTCTTCTCTGCTGGAGACATCCTTAACGTTCTGTCTGAACGGTCTGAACTTTGTAACAGTCACTTGCTGAAATATAGTCAATGTTACCTCTGCCTCACAAACTAAGGAAGTTTTGGAAATTCGAAAAAATGTATGGTTAGCAATCAAAAACGCTATGCAGTGGTTACAAGTCTTCAAATTTTGTTTAGAAATACGCAGTTACCACTTTCTTTTATTTCATATAATGAGGCACAACAGATGGAGCAGGCTAAAAGAGCACTACAACGCCCCCAGTGACAATAAAGTCGTTATGGGGAGCTATAAGTGTGTTGGGAGGTGGAGTTTTCCCACCCGAGTGTAACCGCAGAGGGAGCGTGTGACCACCAAGGTGTGGCAATAAACCAGAGTTGTGTGTGTGTGTTTGTGGTGTGTGCATATGTGGGTTATTGCAACTCCATATACCTAGTCAAGCCCTTTCCTTCCCCAACTTCTAGTGGCACAACCTTGATTAATCCTCAATGTGGACAACAGATGAAGCTGCTTCTGTCTAGACACTGATTCAGGGTCAGTTAGGATTTTTTCACTTTGTAGATCCATTACTCTAATGAAAGCTGATCCCAGATCTGTGGCGGGGGACTAGTGTAAACCTAGACCTCCTGCCCCCAGCCCTCCACCGGGTCTCTGGCCTCCTTTTTTATTTCCCACACACAGAGGAAATCTACTGTGTCAGCACTTGTTGTTTACACACGGGGACGATCACATCCTCTGCCTGCTACCTGTGTCCTGGCTTAACCTACAAACATAAGCAAATCAGCCACACACATACACACACACACACACACACACACACAGGGGATGTGGACCTTTGCCCGCACAGTTGAAACCAAAGGCCACAATCTTTTAATAATTAACCAGTATAGCTCTCTACTGTGCAGGATGATGGGATCGGTGAGGAAGAAAGGGATGCATCAAAGTATGGGCAGAGAGATGGGATGAAAGAGTAAGTGAATAAGACGCACTGGACAAGGTCTTTAAAGGCTCTTTCTGGAGAAAATCAGGCTTTGATGTGAAAAACATGAACTGTGTTCAACCTACGATAACAGGCCAACCTGGAGGACACCCTACAATAATGTTGTGTTCTATGAATGAATCGCTGAATGAGTGTACCTACTGGATAAATCTGTTCACCGCGCTAGGCCTGCCTTCCATTTCTACTGAAGTGCCCAATAGAATGACAGACAGGATAGGCTTGGTCTATTGATTTCTCCTTTCCAGGAAGAAAAGCCGTTTTAGCACCGTTCGCCCCCTAGGGGAGGTGGAAGGTCAAAGGCCACCAGAAGAGGTCAGCATTAATCCTGCCTTGACCCCCACCTCACTTACCCTCCTCAAATCCTAATCCCTTTTTTTACTTCCTTAAAACTGCACACAGAGAAGCGACAGCAGTGACGATAATCAATATGTTCGATCGATATCTGTTACAGTCAGTGGTGTAGCTAACCACAAACGCTGATGGCTTGGCTGCCTCTGATCAGAGGAGAACATCCAAACGAATCTTTGACAGGTTTCAATTGGTAGGTTAGGTTTCATCTGTTAGCTGATTATGTTATTGGAACCAATATCATTTGGCGATATTTGCCTTTCACAGATTTATCAGTTATCAGCTTTTGCTCCAATGGTAAGAGCAGCACAGAAAACACGATTTCAGTAAAGTGAGCGAAATGATGATGATGAAAAATGAGCTAAGGTTAAAACAACTTAATAAAACACAGTAAGTAATGTAAGCTCATAGCGGTACGTCACATATCGGTCATATTCTTCCCCAGTGATCGTATCAGATCTAAAAATCTTGTATTGATGGAGCGCTGATATGTATGGCAATTAAGATAATAACTTAATTCAACATTTGTAAGTGTGTCTGCAACGGTCGACTGTGTTTGGTCAGCTCAGTGGTGTCACATTGGTGAAAGCTGAATGTCAACATGTGATTGGCCCATCACATGGAGGTGGGGGGGGTGATTAGCAGAGGGATGCTGCAGACCATAAACATGTTGCTGTTGAAATAGACTGTATAGGGAACACAGTCATTTTGCAACATTCCACTCACACGAGAGGAGAGGAGAGGAGGGGAGAGGAGAGGAGAGGAGAGGAGAGGAAAGGGCTCAACTATGTTACTGTGTTATTTAAAGCTTAATTATATGAAATCAAATAAATCGGATTAAACCTTATTAAGTCCCAAATTGGATTCACATGGCAAGACAATAGAAAAGACATAAAAATACAAAGTCATACAGCAGATACTCGTGGCCCGGTGATGTTTTGCTAAACTGGTACAAAGTGACATCTAAATCACCAAGTACAGTTGAAAATGTGGATGCACTGAGTTTTCTTTAGACGATCCTTTGAACCCCCTGATAGTTGAGATTCTATATCTGGCTGAGTGAAATTAAACCCTATAATTTAACCCAAAACAAAGGGAAGCTCGCTAGGCTCGTCCAATGATATATCAAAGCTGTGTAAACATCACACTCTCATATGCACCAACACCTGTCATCTTAGCACGCACGCACACACACACACACTAATGGTCACCGGCGTGTGATGAAATCAGAGGTCTGGTTGCCCGGTAACCCAATCAGCCATCACAGGGCAGCGCCTGACATCGATACACACTGAACGGACCATAACACGCACTGCTGTGTGGATGCGTGTCACACATGAAAGGTAGATGGTTAAATGTAGTGGAAAAACAAACCTAGCTGGAAACCTACATAACAGCACACACAGCCAACACACACTTACACCCAAGTTAGCAGAAAACACTGTATCCACCAGCGCACAATTGTTTTGTCAAAAACGCTATATGTACGTATGCCCAAATCACAGTAAGTACAGCTACACTATGTTGACCGCAGCAACAACACACTCATAGAGCCAGTTAAACACAGGCGTTCACTACATCGGATGGCTCTTATTACCCCCACAGCACCCCACATTTACTGGACCCGTTATATGGTGGTTAGTGTGTCTGTGTGTCTGTTTGTGAGTGCATGTGTATATATTCTATATTGGGTGGTGTCTTGAGAACATACCAAGCACCCCAAACCTACAGGAGGTGTTGGAATTTTGACCGGAGGGTTTGAAGGAGGTAAAGAGGGCCTCTCTTCCTTG
>OOFE01023326.1:7585-20223 GCA_900323365.1 Monocentris japonica | reverse complement strand
TATACACACACACACACACACACACACACACACACACACACACACACAGTTCATAAAGTTCATCTGCATTAATCATTCATCATTATCGTCATGTGGGTGACAAAAGTACGTAAATATAACTCTAGGGTACTAAAGAGTTTAGAATAATCACAAAACCAGCAACTTGTCTTTCCCTTCCTTCCTCTAAGAAATTGGCATCACAGTCGGTGTTTGGTTGTGCACAGTTGTGTAAATTCTATTAACTACGAATGCTCCCATGGGTTCACCTGTCTTTCTCCCGTCCAGTGGAGCCATATGTGCAGAGAGGACAGCACAGTTCATTCTGCATGTCCGTCCTGAGTGACGCCACCGAGGGTGACACATGGGGGGGCTGGAGACACTCCAGCTTCCTCCCTGCTAACTCCAACTGTGGTATGTGACCCATAGGAAAGCTGTCTGTTCTCCCATCAATTACACCGCTCATTTTTTCATGTCAATGGGTGACAAAACGGCAGGATGGAATACACTGCTCAGTGTGTGTGGTGACAACACAGAGGGAGAAGGAAGAGTGAGAGACCAAGAAAGAGAGACTCAAGCTTCACAACATTCATTTTCACCTTTCTCTCTCTCTGTCTCATATACAAAGATATATGCAGTCAGAGATAGTGTGACTGACAAGGAGGAGTAAAGTCTCTTTTGTTTGTTTGTATGTTTGCTTGTTTGTGTAGGTGAGTGCAGATGCACTAGTGAGAGGGAGTCTTGCTGTGTGAGTGAATGGCCAGGCGCTGCAGCAGTGGGACACTGACCTCTATAGCCCGACAGGCTTCCTCCAGCTGACTAATGATGCCTTGGATCCTGTCGTTGTTACCCACCATCATGGCAATCCCGTCACTCAGCTCTGTCTGAGGGGGAAGGACATGGCCAAGTAAATACCTGAGATCAAGTGCAATCCAAAGTGGGACAAATTTATGATGCGTGTAAATATACTTGGTGCTTAAATACTCAAAAAATACTCATTTTTGACAATTTACTCTCTCATAATCACCAGTATTAGTGGCATCCATGAGCGTTTCAGGCCTCACCTTCTGTGTCTGGTAGATGCTTGTGAGAGGCGCCACCTCACAGTCTTTGTGAACTCCGAATACCTTACACATGGAGCATGTTGGCACACAGTGGGTCACACAATAAATGTTGATCTTTTCATCCTTATGGACATCACACATGGGAGTTTCCTCCTTCCTTTCTGGTGCTGGCTTGCTGCTGCTGAAAGAAGACAGTCCATACATTTAAGTAATTATTAAAGCGACATGCCATGCAATGTGTCAGAGGTACACATCTCAGTAATATGACGATCCATCTTCCTCACCCTGCCAAATGTTCTCTATGTTTGTTATGCACATGGACTGTCATCATGCCACCATTCCTTTGTGTAATATAGGTGCAGAGTCACTGATGAATAAAAAGGGAGGTAAACTATGACCTCCAGTGATCATTATAGGGCAAACAATCACACCTGAGCTTCCTAATGTCCTGCCATAATCACCATGATATATTAAACAACCAGTTATGCTCATGGTAGTGGCTTAGCTTGAAGCTTCAAGAAAATCTAATCAGATCATCTACTCTACTGGAGGAACCTGTGGTGTAAGTATGACGTTTCTATCAAGTATACTTTTTGAGTTACTGTATTCACAAAAATGTGTCTACACAAAGACAGAGTCACACACGCCAACATGACAACATAATGTCATGGTACCATGTCATACCACGTACCATGGTGGTGGGACATAACAAAAGTCAATTAGATTTACAGAAAAGCATTTATTCATGTTGTTTTCCTCTTAAAAACGTATCCTCATATAACTACCACTTAGTATGATGTACAGTATACTATTAAAGGAAAAAAAACCCAGCTATTGGCGAGACGGAGTAATGTCACATCAAGATATTTCTAGTGCAGCTACACTGGAGCCTTATAGCAAAACATTTTTCAGTGATCTAAAACATCAGCGACAAAAGTCAGGTTTTGGTGTCAGTCCCTCAGAATCAAAGAGCAAGAGCTTCTTTCTAGACTCCATCAACGTTCAACAACCCATAGAAATGTCAGAGATACCAATTTCTACAGCAGCCTCAATAGACCATAATGCAGACATGGAGTTTACCCTCCATGACAGTATTATCTTACTTACTTATTCTTTATATAAATTAATATCTTTTACAAATGTTTATTTAGGTTATGCTCATACGCCACAAGACCAATTTAACCCATGAGGGTTACTAAAGATATCAGTTACTAGTACATACCATATTCCGTTTTATTATCCAAAACAATCCTTGAAATAGGTGGATATATTTTGGGTTACCCCATTGACAATTCTGTCTATCTCTGTGATGGAATGCATTCAAAGATGAGGGAGTCTGTTGGAGTGTTGTAGATTTTATGTCGGTTATACACAAGCCGGTTATACAATCAACTCCTCAGATCAGGGAAATCATCTGTGTATATGATTAGTACCAGAAACCGCTTGCCATCCACGCTCTCTGACTCCCGAGCCACTGGTGTTACTGGGCACCATGGCCCCACTGGCAATTGCTACACTTCCCTCCATCACACACCAGAAACGAGACGAGACAGGGAGCATGCACCCATGAATGCAGTTTGCCCCTTTCCTCCTTTCCTTTCTCTATCCACTGCCCACAAAGCAAAAAATGATCATTGACTGATAAACAGAGCCTGACTCTGAACTGCAACGGTGATATGTTAAGTGGTGACCTAGAATAAAAATTGTACGTCTCACAAATTCTTATTGGGATAAAAACACAGAATGCATAGATAAAAAGAGAATGACACTTGTTTAAAACGCTGCAGCTAGCTGGTAAGTTTCGGGCGATTCCAGTTGCCCACGACATCAATGGGCAATTTATCAGTACAGAGTAGGCCTATATCTCCTCATACTGTAATTATATAAGAAACCTTAGAAATGGTACGCTGGCTGTAACCATGCCAGACGGTATGGGAGGGATACAAATAATCTTGGAAACTCAGAACATGATTACCTTCTTCACTTGGACTTTGCCTTCTATCAAGAGAGACTGAAGGGAGGACACTTATCTGTCTCACCTGCTGGACTCCTGTTTGAACATGTCAATGATGTTCTCCACCAGCAGGTTCCTCTGCAGCCCGTACACACCATGCCTGTCCAGCACCACCTCATGTCTGCAGGACGGGCATCGGAAGCGGCCACCGGATGTCAACGAGCCCCCCCTTGTTGGAAGGTATGGGTTTGAAGCCTGTAAACAGACACAGTCACAAATCAAAACCTTGATGTGAGGCGATGGGATGGGGTTGCAATGAATAGATTCATCCCAGCTTGCCAAGATTAAACTTGTCTTACTCAGTATAAGGTGAGAGGCAGTAGAAGAAATGTTGCCTACGTGCTTTTTATTCATTTATAGATGAAGAGTGTAGGGCAAGTTTATTAAAAAAATATGAGTGGGTTCAACCTACATAGGCTATTAAATCGATATACCGATAGTAGAATAAGTAGAATAACATTGAATCAACGCAGAACCAATGTTAATCAGTTTTGCAACCTGAAATATTATTGATCCAACATCAATATTCAATGCTACTTCAATGAATGTTATTCAATCATTGATTTAACATCAAATTACCTTTGAAACAACAGAAAATTAATTTTGCTTTATGTTTTATTTCAGGGTGCAAAAGTGATGTTGAATCAATGCTATGTTTCAAAGTTGATTCAATGTTAGCCTGCTATCTGGATAGGCTTACTTCTTAAGTCTTCTTAAGTAATTACATGACTCATACTTCTCACTTGCTAATAAAAATGAATCAGAGGTTTATTTGCTTACCTGGAAAACATCATTGGCACACTTTCTGCAGAGGTTGTGCTGGCACGGTAGGATAACCACAGGCTTTGTAAACATTTCCAGGCATATGGGGCAAATCAGCTGTTTCTCCAAGTTGTCCATGGTATTCATTTTTGGGGTGACGCAGTTAGCAAGACATAAAACAAGTACGAAACTTTACTATGTTGCCAACACTGTAAGTTAGTATAGCCTCAGTTTGTGAGAGGAATGTACAGTAGGCCCAGAGCTTGGCTGAGGAAAAGGCCTGCTGCTGCTCTTGCTCCAGTGGGTATGGGTTTCCAATCTAGCTGGTGTCAGTTCTGTTTTTAGAAAGTAGCTGTCACGTCAAAGGTTGCCATATTTACTTGCCCATATTTGAAACTGATCCTGGGCAGCTGAGCAGGGGAGGGTTGAACAGCTGCCCACCAACCTAGCATGTCCTCTACAATGATATCAGGCTGATTTTGGGGTCTGTGCTGTAATATGTAAAATGCCACCAGTTTTCAGTGTGTTTGTTGTCACTCTTTAGTTTGTAACCTTACGTAAGATTTACGGACGTGCTCTAATACAAAATTATTACTGGTGAAACGTGGTATATATCAATGTTCTTGAACGGTGGGCCTATGATGTAGCATTGAGTTTGAGATGCTAGCATGATGGTGTGGTTAGCTAGAAACGCTACATCAACCTTCCTTCGAAGACATAACTTAGAATATTTACAGAACATTTTCAAACTTTTCATACAATTTAGGGCGCTTCTAGCACGATTCTTGCTGGTTGGCGAGCACTTCAACGTAGCTGAAAAGTTAAGAGGACGAGTCAAAATAATTAGGACTTAAAACCAATAAATTGAGACTTTTCTGAAAGTATGGCTATTTTGCTAATCTTATCTGGTGGCTGTTTGCCATGTGGTCATACTTTAATAACTTTTTATTTATCACTACATATCAGGGTATAGCAATTTACCGTCTTTGCGGACTAATAATACATGTAAGGTCATTTGTTGATGTAAAACGAAATGTTAAGAACAAAAGCCGAAAAATTGCCTTGGAGAATGCGGGCATCGATCCCGCTACCTCTCGCATGCTAAGCGAGCGCTCTACCATTTGAGCTAATTCCCCTTGGTAACAACACTGTACTTCAAAGGTAACTTGAAGTGGTGGATGGCAGTTAAACTTTACGATATATCGTATTAGAAGATTCTAAGAACACTAGTTCCCAACACTGAACCCAAAACGCTGGCTATGACGGTCCTATTTTTCCCCTGTATATTGTCGACCATTTTAATAGTACATCAACACACACACGTTGGCCTTCCTGTTCCAAAATGGTATTGTTTCCAACATATACGCAGCTCCCTTCGATAGCTCAGTTGGTAGAGCGGAGGACTGTAGTGGTTACATGGTGATCCTTAGGTCGCTGGTTCGAATCCGGCTCGAAGGAGAGACTATTTTATCATAATTTATTGACTCAATACTGCACTTTGCACAGACAGCTACATATTATTCTTTAAAATACATATAAAATATGGCGTGGCTGACAATGAAAACCGGCCCATACCATTTAAAAAAACAAAAAAACAATATCTCCTCTCACATGCAGATATCTGAAATTATTCCTAAATTCTGAATTGAAAATGTCAAAATTTAATCATTTACAAACAAAGCAAATAATTAGTCATTTACACGGAATGACATTTCAACTAGAAAAGCTTCCTGCAGGGGTCACCATTACAGGAAGGTTAATTCTATTCCGTTGTGCATGGCCTTCTTCTTCAGTGAACTGTGACCTCGCCCTTGTCTTGACTGGCTGATATACCATCTGGATACCACCATCTAGGCAGCTACAAAGTGAAGCAACAGTTTCAAAATCAATTACTATGGATATACACAGTTGGCTTTTAACAAATGAATCATGTTATGGTTCTTGCAAGATCTGTGTCTAACCTCATGCTGTTTTCTATCCTTTTGGTATTACAAATAGGGAAAACTGGCTCCTTATTTGGAGGAAGGAATGGGAAATATCCTGCAGAAAGGTTTGCATCCTTTTTAACTTCAGAACCTGACTACTAATTGCTACGGAACCCCTGGGTTAACTTGACAATTAACCATTAAAACCATTAAACTGCGACTTCACAGCAGATTATATGAAAATATTTGCAGAGGCAGGTGGCCACTGTTTTGTTAAGGCCTATAAGTATTGAGTTTGGTGATGAGATCTCAATGTTACACTGACTAGATTACAGATGTCCAGTGCTGTTTTGTTGACAACACCTCTTGAAAACACCTTGCATCTGTGCATGCTAGGCCTGCATGTTTGTTTCGTGTCTTGAGTTAGTGGCGAGTAGTGATCGAAACAAAAGTTATTTTTGATTTTGCTGCGAGATGGCTCAAAATAACTGCAGTGCAAACACATTTAGACTCAAGAAGTAATTATCTGTTTTGTGGAGGACTGCAGCAAGCCTAAAAACACCCCCACTGCGATCTGGCACCCCGGCAATATATTACTGCCACACATCTGGCTCTGATATTAAGTGTCTTTGTTTAATGTGAAGGCTGCCAGTTTCCTGTGTTAGTGCATGCATGTTGAAATGCGATGCATCATATGAGCAACATAATGAGAATTTGAAAGTGAAAATGAAGGATACGGATGTGTGGCTGTATAATTGCAAGTTAGTGTTGCAATAATGGAGTGCTTGATTATATGTGTGTGTGTGTGTGTGTGTGTATATGTTTGTTTGTTTGTTTTATATACTTATATACCAAATGTCCTCCAGAATAGAAAGACAAGGAAAATCCTCCAAAGTGACAACATTTTAATGGTCGTCATATTTTTAAGGGGCTGATTTAGAGTTAGGAATGTAGTCAATGAAGCTCCTCACAAGTATAGTAATACAAATGTGTGTGTGCTCCAGAGCACCAGTATAAATGATGTGCTTTGTTTTGTTGCTTTAATGTTGAGTCAAAATAGTTCTGCTGGTGCAATTCTGGTGCAGTACTGGTCCTACAGTCCTGTTGTGGTCCAACATTGTAGTCATAGTAGTCATGGCAACTTGATTTTTGTTTTCCTTATTGTTGTCAACTTAGCCATTTTCACACATCTTTTCACAAGACGTTTGGTGTTGGTGTTGAGGGTGGGGAGTCTCACCTGTTTCCACATCGATGAGTGGCTGCTCCTCCACGTCCTCAGAGTACATGTAGATGTCGGGGTCTTCGTCTGCAGGAGTGGGGGGTTTACACTTCCCACAGCAGCAGTTGAAACAGCAGCACAAGCAGAAGCAGAAGTAGCAGCCAGTCACAAGCCCACAGATGACAAACAATCCCTAGACATAGAAAACAAGTTAGGTATTCAGTGACTGTCTGACAATGGACTGTCATACAGCCACTCTCATAGACACATACACAAAGCACACAAACACGCACACTCACATATGATGCCTTTAACACATATCGCTGCTGTCAGGTGAAAACCTAATGTCACCTTTTCAGGAACTAAGAAGAACAGCCTTGCTTTTAGCTTGACCACCATGCATTTTTGAGCTTATCCAATGGGAATCCTTCATTTGAACTAAAAGCATGAAAACCACCAAAATTAGATTTAGGAGGTTTTCCCATGACAGCAGCTATATGTTACCTTTGCCCACCAACTAGAGAGCATAAAGTAGGTGGTAACATTCTCCTCTCCAAACTGCTCGGCTACATAGAGGCCCAGGGAGCCATATTGGTCGTAGATTTCC
Organism: Monocentris japonica; assembly: GCA_900323365.1. Taxonomy (NCBI): domain Eukaryota; kingdom Metazoa; phylum Chordata; class Actinopteri; order Trachichthyiformes; family Monocentridae; genus Monocentris; species Monocentris japonica. The sequence goes on along the minus strand of OOFE01023326.1, from coordinate 12,635 downwards.
CTCTTGGTGGCATCTGACAGCACCGAATGGGCATGGTTGACCTCCTTGAATTTATCTGTGGTGTGTGGGTTCTTGTCAGGATGATATTTCAAAGCAAGTTTTCTGGAGAAAAAAAGATAGCACATCAAAGAATAAGCTATTAAGCATTCAGTGTTGGTAGTGGTTAAAATATTGATGTGCATTTGAAGACAGTATAGAGCGTATGTTTTCCATTATTGAGCTATTTGGTATCCATTTTGTGCTACTTGATGGTCATATGCTTACCTCAAATTCTTAAATAAGTTAAGAATTTTGTTTGTTACTTAAATAAGTAACAAAAAAAAAGTACCAGATTTCCCTGTTTGTATCTTTTTTCTACAGTCCACTACAAATTATGTTTTCTCATCATTTTATGAGGCTGTAGGCATGCCAGCTCATTCATTTTTGATTAGTGCAGGCTGAAACAGGCTCCAAAAAGACTGAGGCTGTATGATTACAAATTCATCAACAACAAGCAAGGACCATTTAGATGGTTATGTCTTCAAATGAGACCAATTAAGAAGTCATTCTGGCTTTTGTCTTTGTGATTGAAGTGAATTGATCATTTATAAACCTCATAATATTGCGGTGCCTGTTGGTAAAAATGGAATAAAGATTGAAGATTGACAAATTAAGAGCAATATCAAGATTGCTGGAATGGAAGCCAGGCCATGCTGTCGGAGATATTGGGGCCAGTGGGATTTCAGAGAAGCCAATTTTAAGAACTATCCCACAGTGTGCTCCTCCTGTTCCTTTATACACACACACACACACACACATAAATATAAAGGTCTACAAGCGCATAAGCATGAAAGATACAAATGTTTTATAAGTAAGGCAGAGGGTGCCATCTGTTCTTTAGTCATATTGTATGTATGCAGATGGCAGTCACTGGCTGTGATTTTAAAAGGTCTTGTACTAGTTACGCATCCTCAAATAATCTTGTCCGTTTATACCTTTCTACATTTGTCCTAAAAAGGGCGCCTGAGAAAATCATTCACCCCAAAATATCTGTTTGATAAGATGCAGTTTACTGTTCCCAGCATGCACGTGTTTCAGTGAGCAATAAGTTGCTCATGCACAAACAAAACCTCAAAAGCAAGGAGGGTTTACTTTGTAAAGCAGCAGGCTGTCCACTTGTCAAGATCCTAAGAATAGCGGTGGTTCTCCATTTTTCTGTCATGACACTCCATGATGAAAAGTGCTAACATGTCACTCAAATCTAGTCTACCATGCCCAGAGGCTATAAGATATTGTGTCAGATGGAGGTGGTTTCATGTCTACTGTTGTGAGCCTTACAGAGTCTCATGACATGGTTACTGGTGGATGTGTACCTGTAAGCCTTTCTTATGTGTTCCTGTGTGCAGGTCTTCTCCAGACCCAGAACGGAGTAGAGATCTTCTCCTGAGGTGGACAGCATTTGTTGCCTTGGTTCTGACATCTTTCCTCCTCCTGGCCTGTTTAATACAGATGAGATAAAAGCCCAAACACTGAACATTTAACCAGGCATTCCAAAATAATATCACAAATTTAGGGAAGATTCTGCTATTATTGATGTTTTCTCTCATCTCAATAATTACACCTTTACGTTAGTCCCACCTAGAGGCATATGATTCAGAGTTATACCTTTCCTGCTCATAAGATTCCTTTCAGTTTGAAACTTTTGACAATATCCATTTTATGGACATTTAGCAATGCACATAATCAATAACAGTACAACTAGTAGTGCTCATTTTATTTTGAGAAATGGCTTCATTATTTCTTTTAGGTCATGACCCTTACATGTAGCAACCATTTCTCAGATAACTACCACTTGAGTCAATACAGGAACAGTATAGTTTAGCCAATGTTTGAGTGGGTTTTTATGACCTCTGACATCAGCAGCACCTTTGAACCTGGTCCCATGCCATAACACCCGCACCATGTAATGGGGAAAAAGCCAATAGATAATAAAAAATAGAGGTGCAATGAAAACAATGAGGCATTTTCCATAAACATCATCTACACAGTTTCTGGGAGAAGCCCATCTAAGTTTGGGTTATACACATGGTGCATCATATGCATGCCAAAGAAGAAGAATTTGGAAAATTGTCTTAAATCATATATACATCGATCAGCCATAACATTAAAACCATTCGGCGGTGGACAGGGGTCAACATGGGCACTCTGACCAGTCTGTGGCTACGCAGCCCCATACACAGCAAGCTGTGATGCACTGTGTGTTCTGACTTTCTATCATAGCCAGCATTATAGAAAGGTGTCAGAACACACAGTGCATGGACCACTTTTGGTAGGTACTAACCACTGCATACCGGGAACACCCCACAAGACCTGCCGTTTTGGAGATGCTCTGACCCAGTCATCACAATTTGGTCCTTGTCAAATAGCCTCAGATTACGCTTGCCCATTTTTCCTGCTTCCAACACATCAACTTCAAGAACTGACTGTTCACTTGCTTCCCAATATATCCCACCCCTTGACAGGTGCCATTGTAACGAGATAATGGATGTTATTCACTTCACCTGTCAGTGATTTTAATGTTATGGCTGATCGGTGTGTATATATATATATATACACACACACACACACACACACATAGTTGTGGATAAGAAATACAACATTTCAGCTTTGAGAACAGCTTAACCATATTGTCTGTGGCAACAGACACCGCTGTAACTGATGGTCATGGGAAAATAAAATGCTATTAGCATTCAAGTGCTTCCCTCTACCTGGCTTGAACCACAAACCTTATGCACACCATGTGACTGCAAAAGTGGAATACACATTGTCTTATCCATAACTTTTTAATCTAAATAGTGAAGCTGGGGCATTTTCAGCATTGACACACCAAGGGGCTTCTATGCTGCGAAGTATCAACCAAGTTGCACTAAGAACACTCACATACAGTATATAGCATTATGTTTCTTTGGCATTTACTCTGGGCTTGTTGAGCTTCCTTGCTGTAGTTTCAGCAAAATGATATTTTAAATACAGCAACACATTTTTCTGGAATGAAAAAAAATACCTCTACTAGGTTCTTATGATAAATGTAATCTTGGTGATAAATGTAAAAATAAAATAAATAATTTTTTTTCTTGCAAAATATTCTTCACAATTTTGTGGCCTCAAGGCTACTTCCACTAATTTATCAAGTGAATAGCCTGGAAAGGGAAAATTTTCACTGTTGGGCATGTTCATGTCTGCAACAGGGGGGGTCATAAGCCAAGAATAGGAAACATAAATATACCCAAGAACTGTGACATAACAGAGGACATAACAGAGGGACAAAACAAGGTATAGCACAAATAAGAAGTTTGTTAAAATAATTACAATTACACTCTGAACAGTTTGTATCATGCAAGATACTCTCACGTTTTTCTGTAGTTCATTCCATCAATTGAGTGTAAGACAAATTTCCCGAGCTCAGACTGAACATGTGGTTCCTCTGGGTGTAGCCAATTCTGATTTCCTACAACGCTTGTTTTACATGTAAACCCATGGATCTAAAGGTCTACAGGCACGTGAGAATGGCAAGCATTCTTCGGCGACAACACAAGTGGTAGGCATTAATACAGTATCTTGGTCATAATATCAACTAATCTATTCACACAAAAGTCCAGCATCACCTGTCCAGCTCCAATATCAGATCAATCTTTTTGAGTTTAAATTCTGCCGTGGCCTCTGTGAGTCCTACCTCTCCTTCCGCCCCTCAGCGCCAGTCCTCCACTAGTTGAGGTCACTGGTGTCAGGTGTCACCTCTGAGGGGCTGTAGGGGCTCTGAATGAATAAAACATGCCACTAGTTATGGCCCTGACTTTCACTGATAAGCCTGGCAAGTTGTTATTTTATCTATCTATCTATCTATCTATCTATCTATCTATCTATCTATCTATCTATCTATCTATCTATCTATCCCTTTATCTTTACACACCTCTTTCAGCAGTTTTTGTGCTTACTTGTTCCCAGATTGGAATTATTACATAATCTGCAAGGTAATTTTGACCAAACAAGCATTATATCATCTATCTAGGAGAGCTTTAACGTGACTTTTAACAGCTTTTAACATAGTAAAAGAGTGCTATCTAGTGGTAGAATGAGGAAAGGCTATGTGAAAAAGTGCACAATATATTAACACCATTTCTGTTACCACCACATAAAGCCAGTGTACTTGACATCATGCTGTTGCATTTAGATCCTACTAAGATCCTTAAAATACAGGTCCTTTTTGTTGTGTTTATGAACAATATGGATGGAGACAAACCACTTGCCATTTAAAAAAACATAACATAAAACTTAAAATCCATGTTTAACTATGACATACTGTTGTCCTTCTATCTTAGACTCAGTCATTCAGTTTAATAAACTTATGGACTGTAATTGTTATATGTAAATAGCATGTTGGTGCTACACACTGGTTCCAGATTGGGCTCCTAATCAGCTTGAACAACATTTAAAGTTTTCACATTGCACATATCCAAGCACATACAAGCGCTCACTGATTGTTAGGTCCATCAAGGTCAGCCAGGTCTCTTACAGGCATCATAATGCTGTGTAAATACAGTTGGCAGTATCTTGGAAGGACAAGCCTAATATGGCCTTCTGTATATTTCACTTTCATTTGGTATGTGCTTATTATATTATGCACAGAGTTAAATGTTCTGTCACTTAGTAACGAGGTGGCAACGTGTATTGCTGTATGATAACAGCATATTAAGCACACAGCCCTTGTAAGAGCTCTTTTCCACCACAAGATGGCTCTACATACACACAGCAATACATTTGCAGCGATAAATGGCATCCAATGCAAAAGGTCATTGCAACATAAACATACACCGATCAGCCATAACATTAAAACCATTCGGCGGTGGACAGGAGTCAGCATGGGCACTCTGACCGGTCTGCGTCTACGCAGCCCCATACGCAGCAAGCTGCGATGCACTGTGTGTTCTGACACCTTTCTATCATAGCCAGCATTAACTTTTTCAGCAATTTGTACTACAGTAGCTCTTCTGTGGGATCGGACCAGACGGGC
>OOFE01023324.1:0-12241 GCA_900323365.1 Monocentris japonica | reverse complement strand
ATTAAATCAATGCAGAGTAGTTCAATGCAAGTAGATAGGGAATGGGGTGGGGTGGGGGTGTATGGGGTCTGCAGGCATGGTCACAGTGTAGAAATTGTATATCATGGTCAGTTTTATGACATGTAAAAGTGTGGAAATTGCCACAATACACTGATAAGCACAATGTATTTCTGACAACAACAAAATGACCTGGGATTTAATAATAGTCCCTCTTCTCAGAATCAAATTGCACTTTGAAGAGACACAAATGAGAAGCCACACGGTCGTTTTCCATTTTACACCTGGATATTTTATTGGTACACATACTATAAAACAGTATTAAAGGAGCCGGATAACAACAGTATTTTCATTGCTATAAGTTCAACAATACAATATAAATACAAAAACACGCACAGAATGGTCCGTTGACAAGCTACAGTTAAAATAGAAAACAAATAGGAGATAGAAATTGAGAAAATCAAATCAGTGACATTGTTCTGCAAAAATAATCTGCTTTCTTGACAAACTAGAGCGCGAAAGGTTACATGTAGTCCCACAACAAAAACATTCAACTAGTGCAAAAAAAGCCTCTAACAAACATAATATTGTCTTAAACTACACACTATATCTAATATATATTATATGTATATTTATTTATATATATCTTCGTATAAATAACCCCTTAGTTTGGCATTTATCATTGGTAAAATAATTTAAACGTCCTAACAGACATTGAGTGGCACATTTGAAAGCGATGGAATAAAATTTAAAAGCACTTTTACTCATTATCTCTGCACTAGATATGTGGTGGGAGCACTATACTGTGTTGTGAGGTGCAACAAGGGCAGAACAGAAAAAACAAAAAGATCAAAGAGGGAAACCCAGTGGTCGATAAGTGTCTTTCCCAGCATCCAACAGATCCACTCTAACCCCGAGCCCTTGAAAGACAGGAGAACTGTTGAACGCATTTGGTCAAAAAGTAAAAGAAACTACATACATTCCTATATACAACAGCATCTCTTCTACCCTTTTACGTGAATTACAGCAGAATAAAACAGCAGAACCTTTAAAAATGATAAAATACCTAGAGGTGCTTTTTTTTTTTTCTTCCACTTTTTTGTGTTATCTCATAATCGTCATCATCATGACAATTGTTTTGGTCGATCTTTGTGAGTATAATGCCATGCCATGTCAATGCCTGGCACGATCGTAGGTGCACAAATACTACAGAACCCACAGAAGTACTTCGTAGCAACACTTCCACATTAAATTGTCTCTTTGCAGTAGGCGCATCGTTCAGTGACACCAAGGCCCAAAGTACCGGCCGACTGTAGTCCCACAAACAATGACACTCAGCTAAACCTGTGTCATCTGTTATATCCACCTGCTTGACCGTCACCAACCAGATTGGACTCAGAGGGACACAAGCCCCCGTCTGAAACCCCCGGCATGGATGGCGTGTGATAGCCATGTAATAGGCTTTGTTAGAAACCCGTTTTAATAATTCTTGTCTAATCCCCCCGGACCACAGAGCAAAGCCAAGCAGGGAAATTATGAGGATTACAAGCCGAGGTCTGCCGAGGTGCGGTCAAGAAGCTATTAAGGGAGCATTTCACCTCGACAGCGCCTTAATGACGGGGAAACTCACAGACGAGATGGCGTTGACTCGTGTCGGGCAACGTTCTTTACTAAAAGAGCCTGTCAATGAAAAAAAAAAAAGCATTCCACCAGAAGTTATGTGGTGCTAAGAGTGGATTGATTTTGTTACAGGTGTACTAAAGGAGGCAATATTGTATGTCATTGTCATGGCAACTGAGACACAGCAATCACGCCATCTCCTGGGTATTTCCTAGTGATTAAAGCCAAGTTTGACTGAGAAGTCGGCCTGAGTAGTCACAGTAAACATCCATCCATCCATGCTCCCTTTACAGCCTTCTGACCCAGCGAGAGAATACGCCTTTTGCAGTAGGCTTTAGCATTGTTGAATTCCCACAAAAGAAGTCACATAATACATTTTTGTGAAATCAAACAAGTTGCAGTGTAGGACTACGTGACAGGGGGGTTTGCCACTCCTTCATACAGTGATTATTTTTTTGTGTTTACATTCTTATCGAAATACAGAAAACCTACAGTAGTGCACTGCTACATCTTCCACATTATTTATGATGGCCTACCACATATAAAGTGCTCAGGACAGGACTGGTGTGTAGCGTACAGTATATTTCACAAAGTTTATTTTCATTTGTGCTGACATGACATTAAATCTTATACATATTCTTCAGCCCTCTTCCACACCGTTTCTGGAGCTGTTACTCTTTATCTGGTACCGATAGAAAATAAACAAGTCAAAAAGTGAATGGGTATCAGCTTCATCTGACAGGTGAGCGATCGTGCTTGTGTGTGTGTGTGTGTGTGCATGTATCTGTGACAGTGTGTGTGCGTGTCTGTGTCCACCAATAGCTGCAGCTGTTGCTTGTGTTGCCAACAGGATGTAGAGTACAGTGAAGGTGATGTAAAATGTAGCTCTAGAGTGGAAGAGGGGATGCGTCTGACTCTGTGACTTTGTCTCTCGGGTGCCATTTCCTCTCTTAAACTAAGTGGTTTAACCCCCTGTCAATCAATGAACAGCACCAATGGTGTTAAGTGAGTAGGTGGGTTATCAAATGAGGTTGGGTGCAGAGGATTTTGAGGACAGGAGGGGTGGGTGTATGAAAAGAGACTGAGGTGGGGGGCTGCCGTGAGCGTATATCTGTGTGTGTGTGTGTGTGTGTGTGTGTGTGCAGATAGAGTGGATCTCAGTCACAGACAGAAAAAGAACAGACAGCAATGTAAGTCTTGGAGTTATGGAGGGATAGATGGGCTATTAGTGGTGGGGATGGTGGAGTGTGTCTGCATCTGTGTGTGAATGTGTGTGTGTGTCTCGGGCCTTAGTCGCTCACACCACCGTGGCAGGTCTGCGGTCCATCTCCTCCTCCAACTTCACCATCTGCTGCATGTCCTTGGCCTGCGAGGGGACAGAATACACTGTTACACAAACACACGGTCACACAAACTAAACCTCACACAGTTGTTTGTGGAGGATCTATCTCAACTCTTTTGTTCCTAATCCCCCATTTAGATAAAATACATACAATAAACTCACACGCTCTTATCATACCACTTATAACTCCCATTATCAGATCTCTACAGTGTTACAATGCACCAAGCACTTCTATTGGTTGCTTTCGCTTGCATGTGTTCTTCTGCGGCCGAATTGAACCAAATGCTTCCTAGGAGGGGCATATAATGGTCGCCACAAAACATCTGCAGAGCGACACTGCTACACGCTATGAAGGCAGAGGATTGTGAGCCGGCATGAAAGCGCATTGGGCCAGGTTCTCTGTCCAGCCTGTTTTTTTTTTTTTTTGCTTAGTAATGGCCTGTGAGTCATGGTGATAAATGACTCAAGCTGCTAGACAGCACTGCTGACACCCCAACAGCTGCAGACTGAAAATGTGGGTATGTGGTTTCACGACACAAAGAAAAAATGAATCACTCTTTTTTTTTTATCTAGCAATCTCTAGAAAGACGGCCCTGCACTGCACTGCAGCTTTACTCAATGGTCGTTCACTTCAAGAGTCCTCGTAATATTAGTCATGCCATTGGTAGTAAAATACAGATTCAGGCTCAGTAGGAAAAAAGTAACATGTATGACAGGGAGAGAGATGGGATGAAAAGAAAAGACAGGTGAAGAAGAAGAAGAAGAATGGAGCAGGGTAAAGTTGAGTGAGATGGAGATGCCTACCTTGAACCTGTTTGTTTGCATGGTGTGATTTCAAAAGCTGTGCCAAAAGAAGCAAATCATATTAAAAACAAATGTACATGTAAGACACATGTACAGGTAACAGAGCATGAGAAGATGGCAACATAAAATACGGTGATGGAGACAGGAGATGAACTCTACTATTAATACCTTCTCTTTATTGTTTGTACTACATACATTTTAGAAGTGTAAAACTGGAAGGGAGATATGGGTTAAGTTTTGAAATAAGGACACTCTTATTTCAAAGATGAGTCTGATTGGTAAGCAATGTTGTGAAAAATGTTGCGCCACAGTAAGTTGATACGTGACTGACGATATGTGACACAGATTTTTTCAAATTTTAAGTCTTTGGGACCAGGATTGTTGTCTACCTGTATTTGAAGGCTGATAAGGCAATGCTGATGCCACCTCTAATATAGCTTGCATTACAACAAAAGGTAGAAAGCAGCAGCCGTTATCTATAACACCCGGGGAGGAAATGACGATTAAAACGGGTTTAACAGGGTTGGTTGTTTAGTGGCTCTGAGCAGGAAATGACGTTAACCCTAGACACCAGCCAGACTCCGGTACATTTCTACTCTTAGTCTACTTTGGCTGCTGTGGATTGAAACTGCTTGTTGAAATTCTGACTCTGTACCTGCTCATTGAATTTGTCCAGTTTATCCAACTGTTCCCTCTGATTTTTCTCTAGCTGCTCCATCTCCTTCTGGTGCTTCATGGCCAGCTGCAGACACATCACCAGGGACAATTGAAAAATGATTAAGACAATACTCTACGGCTATGCAGTTGAAATGCCATATTTGTCATCTAAATAATGAAAAAGAATAAACTGTGAATGACCAACCCTTTTCCTCTCGTCCAGGAACTTCTTAGTGTTGCAGCTGTTCAACTCTCGCACTCTCCTGAGGAACAAAAGAGGGGAGGGGGTCACGAGGGCGACGCAATACTCATCACACTTCAACATTCAATGGTAGGGCCAAGTGAATATTGACGGTATGTGGCTGAAGTGTATGTGCGTGTCGCTCACCTCTCTCTCTCTGCCTTGTTTTTGATGGACTTGTCCTGGCTGATGGCTTTGCTGTTTTCCATGGACGTCTTGGCCTGATTGGCACGCATCTCTTTGCTCTGCCTACAGGGGGGGCAACAACAAGCCACATGTAAGGACACTTGGTCACATTTAATATTACAGGACGATCCACTGTAATAATAATAAGGATGATAATAAATATTACTACTACTAATAATGGAGTTTTTGATGCATTTTATCTGGTTGACCCCCAAGCGATAAAATGTGTGTGTTTGTGTGTGTGAAAGGCCATAACTGCTCCACCACTGGTCCGATTTTGACAAAACTTGGATGATGCATCATTCGTGGGCGATCACGTTTCACTTTATTCTTTTATCTCATTCTCTGTGGTTCCTTGGAGCCCCAAGGGCGCTGCGGTGCTCCACAAGCACCAGAGGAATACAGGAGCATGGACAGCACCCATCTATGCAAGGCTATGCACCACCAATATTACCACACTCATTTGCTGCAGGCCTGGAGACAGCACCCTTGCCTGCATAAAAGCAGTTTTCCCTACAAGCATTATCACAGTTGGAATTCAGTGGCTTTGACTTTTGGATCGACAATACTGTTTTGCGCAAGTGGATAACCCTGAAGGATTGACTGACGAGTGGGACTAGGATAAGAGATCGAGACAGTGGATGAAGGGAGTGCTCTGTCTCCCCTCTCTCACTTGACCTGTGTCTCACTTCCTTCCAGTTTGAACCAACCCGTTAGACTGGTTGCTTTTTGCTCTTTGTTTGAATAAACTATTGTTTCTTTTTAACCCAGTCTCGCATGTCTGGTGTTAAATTTCCAAATACATGAGTACCTTTCAAGTCTGTGCATGTATGTAGTTATAGTCTTTGTGTGTGTGTGTGTGAGCCTCTCACCGTTCGTGGATGAGTTTGAGCTGCATGGTCTGCTGCTCCTGGACCGTGGCCAAAAGTTTCTTGAGGTGCTCACACTGCTGGGTGACGTGGCTGTCCTTCATCTCCTGCTCCTCGCTGCTGTGGCCACTGATCAGCTCCGACCACTCTTTAGTGTGCTGTGCTGTGATGTCCTTCACCTACACACACACATACACACAGCAGTCAGTTACCCATTCAATGAACGTCTTGTCCTCACAGCTGATGGCTTTGTGCTGAGAGGCCAGAGCAGCCTTACCTTAACTTTGTGGTCAGTGGTTAGCGTCTGGATCTTATCCTGTGTCTCCTTCTTCAGCTCTTGGCAGTTGTTTTCCCTGTAAGGACACCAGATACATTTAAGCAAGGATCAAAGAAAAGCAAAGTCAAATTTTGTTATTGCTTCCAACTAAAAGGTTTGTGACAAAGTGCTTTGCAGAGAACAAATGATATAAATACAGATAAAACAGATAAAATCAACAGAACAAGGAAGGAAGTCAAAGGGGTAGTTCAGGTTTCTAAGAAGCCCATCTTATTTATCACAAACCAAGTGTCCTTTCAGTCATCCCTAAAGCATTAGTTCAGGAGCTGTGTCCTTGGAAATATAATGCTCCACCTGACATCATGGTCAGAATTATTCATATAATGTAGCTCGAACAAATAGGTCTCTCCATGTGAAGTTAGCTACTTTGAAAGCAGCTCACACAGCGTTTTGTTTGTTAGTAATGCTGGTGGTGGGGCTGGCTGGGTCATGGGGGGCTGAAAACCAATTCCCTAAAGTTTGAGGTGCTTCTATATAGGTGACCAACGTGTGAAATAGTTTGAAAGCTGTTTGGAAAGTGCTATACGTCTCAAAAAAAGAAACCACAGGTATCAGTGCTTTTTGGAAGAAATAAAAGGACTGCCATAAAGTTCGCCACAAATCTGATAGGCTTTTTAAAAATCTGTTCAATCCCTTGAAAGTGTTTTGTTATTGGGCCTCTCTCCATCTCTCTACCTTATTCTTTAGCTTTTGTTTATACACTCTGGCTGGTGTGAATGAAAGGACTTGGACTGAAAAACACTATCCACATGTTAGCAGGCCAGTGAAATGTACATCCCTGAACCTGAACCAACGTGTATCTTGTCAGCAGGGTGTATCTGTCATAGTTTCTTTCACCATATTATCTTTATTTTCATATATAGAACTTTAAGGGCACTTCCTTTCTCACTTACCCTCGTTTCTTGATGGCTTTCTCCAGCAGTTTCTCCAGCGTCGTCTTCTCTTTGTCGTTGAGAGAGACTATCTTGTCCACTTGGGTGCAGTGGGCTTTCTGCATGGTGTTTTGATCCTGTAGAGAACAAAAAAAAATCATGCAACGATTACATCATACGAAGACTTTATATCACTACTTAGTTAGTCAGCAGCTTGACTAGGGAGGCCACCTACTTGGACCCTCAGCTCAAACAGTGCCCGATACTACTGAAGGGCACCTATCTGTCTAACCATGATAAACCATAATCAACCTCCTCCAGGAACAGATATTGATACGTAGCTAACGTTATCAAAATACTATGAGCAATATTTCATTGAGACAGTATTATAAAAAACATATCCATGTATTGTTGTGGTCATATGACAATATGTGCTCATGGATGGGTCTGGATGATACTGCTGTCCAGACGGCTTTTAATATGAATAGTCCACCATGGCCTTTATGATGGGATGAAAGGAAGGCCACTTCAGCAATTCATTATGTTTTTGGGTGCATCTATGTGTGTTTGTGATGGATGGAAAGTGTGTGTGTGTGTGTGTGTGTATAGGTGAACGCACTGATAAAACAGTCAGTTGAAGATGAAAGGCGGAACCTCCCCTCTCTCTCTGAGGTTCAGTGACAATCCAGGATAATGGATCTTCAGGAGTCTCTTTGCATCACCAACAGGCCTGCTCTAAAACAGTCACCCACCTTTGAATGTTTCTTCTTTAAAGCACTGAGCTCCTTCTGTTGCTTCTTAATCAGTTTAAGGTACGTCTGCAGGGAGAGAAAACAGGTCACGATGAGAAGAGGTCTTGGCAAAATGGTAGCTGGGTATGGGCATGTGTTGAATATAGAGCATGAAGAGCACTTCGTTTAGCTACAGGTTTCCTACACTTTTCCCATACTGCCCTAATTCCATAGTTCAGACAGACCTTAAATTCTTCATTGGATTTTTTAATCATGTTCAATATGGTGCAATATGACGACATGATAGTCTTCACATAAACAAAAATGACAGTGGGTCTAAAAATACCTAAAATGTGCCATCATATGTGCATGTGTCCATGTTTCCATGCTTTCACAGACTTTGTGCAATTTAAAATGATCAATTGGAAATGTGACTACCAGCATTTTCCATGGTACCATTGATCCTTAAATCCCATCTTGTTACACAAAATGATTTTGCCCAAGTCAACAGTCTTGCAAACCGTGGGATCAAGGTCACTGAGGTAAAGGCCAGGAGTCAGGATACGAACCTTCATCTGTTTCAAGTCATCGATGCTAACATTAGGCACAAGTGCAGATGTATCTGGAATGGGAGAATAAAACATGCCTCAATTTGCAGTTTATATGTGAAGTGAGTATTGATGGCTGTGTTAGAGCGCAAGTTGTGTAGGCATAGAGTCATTTGTTTTTGTGTATGTGTGTCACCGTGCATGTGTTTATGTGAGTGTGTACCTTTCCTGGTCTCTGCCGTGTTGTTTTGGGCGGAGTTGGAGGTCTGGGCCATGTCTGAGCTGGCCTGCGGTGTCACACTGGCCTTCATTGTGTCTCCTTTCCCCTTCCCCTTCTTGTCGTTCTTTGAGCTCCCGCTGGGAACGTCGGCTATGTCGTTCTACACATGGACAGGGAAGGAAAGGATGAATTTAGGTGTTTTTTGTTGTATGTGTGTTTATGTCTGTATGCAGGGAAAAGACCTAGTCGCAGAGTTCATTTTCCAAAGCGGGAGAGTGAAAACAAATAAGGCGACTAAATATTGGTTGTACCCAGTACATCAGCTCCAATCTAGGTGTCCTAAATCAGAGTTAAAGACAGTTAGATCTTAGTACAGAGTTAAAACGTGTGCGTGTGTGTGTACCGTGTCAATCCCCAGTGCCTTCATCTGGTCAGCTCTCTTCTCTGCTATGGTCAGGAATTTCTTTGGGTCTGACAAGGCATCCACAATGGCTGGAACACACATGAGGATTCATCAATACAATATCTACTAGCTTTAGATTGGACAGTGCTCCATGATGGCTGGAAAACATAAAGGATTTCATTTTCTAAGAAACATGAGTCACATTGATTTCTACTGTTTTCATGCCACAAACATGCTTCATCAAGCATGAGTTCAACTCCCCATAAATGAAACAAAGTAAAAGTCTTTGTGTTTGGTTCACACTTTTATATCTTCTTGTTTGGATTACTGCAGTTCTCTTTACTCCTGGCTCTTGAGCCCCTACGAGCCAAATCTTTGGCTGAAAATGAAGGGTGATCAGGCTAAGATGTCAGGGTAGTTTCTTCAGTGTCTTCTTTCAAACCACTCCTAAAAGCAAACATACTTTTATAAACTTGCTTTACCTGAAGTTTTGTGTTTCGATTGATTGCTGTCATCTTTCTCTTTTATTGTTATTTCAATATCTGTTTATTCTAATGGTGTTTTCTGGTTTGTTTGTTTTTTTCTTGTCTGTTGTTCTATGAAATAACGTTTAATATTATTATCATCATCACACAATGGCCCGTCTCAACATGCAGAGGGAATACACCACCCTAAACTGAGACTAAGATGAATGCCTATTTATTAGCAAAGTGTTTCTTTTTGAGCTATGACTGAGCTGCTGTGTTTAGGAGCAACAGCTCTTACAGGACAACGCTAATAGTTAGGACGTGCCCCTTGGCTTTGTTTCATGACAAGTCCAATCGTCCTGTTCATTTGTATGCCTCTGCCTGTTCAAAACTGCTACTGCAGATCCGCTGTCATCATCATTTGCTCCATGCCATTACTCTGAATGCTCAAACCAACCGGAGGCAAGAATGAGGGAGAGAGTAAGCGATAGAGAGAAAGAAGCACCTTGTTTTTTTTCTCCTCTCCTCTCCCTAAAGGCTATAACAGCCACTTCACTATCAACCAGGAATAAATTGAATGTAATGATAAATTGGGTTCAAAGAGTGTGTGTGTGTGTGTGTGTGTGCCGAAGTACGTCAGAGTGGATGACAAAAGGGCCTGCTGGGGATGAATATTGGTGGCTTATGTGGATCAGAGCAATAAAACTCACACACTCAATCACACACACACACACACACACACACTTTATCATTCCCAAATCAAATCTCTACCTCTGCAGACAAACAATAAGCATAATCAAGCCATGTGCATGAAGTTCAGTCATTTTGTGTGTGTGTGTCTACGTGTGTTCCCCCTCCCCTCACCTCCAAAGCCGTCGGGCACGTAGGTCTTCAGGATGATTTGGCAGAAGATGGTGGGCAGCGACAGGGGCTTGTTGCCCTCGTTCCTCAGGGAGATGTGGCGGTAGCCCGCCTGCAGGCCGTCCAGAGGAAGGATGCGCTGGCCAATCAGCTTGTTGTTGTCATCGTAAACCGCGATGCGCAGCACTGCCAGGTCCGGTAAGATCACCTAGGAGGGACAGAAGGAGGAGGAAGAAGGGAGGGGAAAAAGAAAGGATGAAGGGATAGTAGAGGGAGGGAGAGAGAGGAAGAAAGAAACAGAAAGAGAAAGGTGGGAGAGGCAGAGGGAAATGAGAGTCACAGTTAGGATTCAGTCATCAAGCCCACAGCAGGAACTGTGGGTAGTTTACTTTACTCACTCCGGTGTGAAAACAGGTTAATGATGAAAACTGTTTCCCAGCCGATGCAGTAAAACAGTCTTTTTTTTTTTTTCAAACTGAAGCAAAGATGGCGTCATTAAGTGGGAAGGTCAAGGATGGAACAGTAGGGGACACTATCTAGGGACGTTCACACTGTGATACTGAAAACAGGCTTGATAGCCGAGCCACTCATAGCATATCTGACTACTGACAAGGCCATCTCCACTACTAGTGTGCATCCAGGCAATGGCGTATATCTTGTATGTGAGTGTGTGTGCGAGAGAGAGAGAGAGAGAGAGAGAGAGAGAGAGTTAACTGGCCTCGTGTGTGGAGATAAGTGAACAGAGAGCGAGGGATGATTAATACCTAAGCGAAAGCGAAGGTAAGAGATAAGGCCAAGGAACACTCACTGAGGGTGATGTGTGGAAGCGCTCACATGTGTGTATGCTTGCGCAAGTATGAGCCTGCGTGTGTGTGTGTGTGTTTGTGTAAACCCAGTCCTGCTGTTGGACTGTGTAGTGTTAGTGTATACTGTACACATGGACACAGTGGGACCACTGTGTGCACGCATGGACGTCTAAAAGTGTAGCAGTCTGTGTGTGTGTGTGTGTGTGTATAAACATAGCCTTGCTGAGTGTGTGTGAGTGTTGGTGGTGTGCACATGGAGTCATTTAGACTGCTGTGTCTATGCACGCATGCAAGTGTAGCTGTGTGTATGTGTGTGTGTCGATGTGAGAAACCAGTCTTGCCAGGCAGCCCTGCTTGTGATGTCCCCCCTTGATAGCAGTGTGTAAGTGTGTGATTGTGTGTGTGTGTGTGTGTGTGTGTGTGTGTGTGGAGCAGCACTGCGGCAGGCTGTGATTGATGGTGTGTGTTAGGGAGCTGGAGTCACAGTCATGGCTGAGAGACTCCTCATTCTGCTGAGAGCAGCACTATTACACACACACACACACACACACACACACTCTCTCACACTCTCTCTCTCTCTCTCCCTCTTTCTATCTCTTTACTCTATCTCCTTCTATCCCTCTATCTTCTGTTCTCCCTCATTCTATCTCTTTCTCCCTGTGTCTGAGTCACTTTCTTTTGCTTTCTTCTTCTCCCTCTCGATATCTAAGTCTTTCCTTTTTTCTCTCTCCCTCTTTATAAGCCAAACACAGACACACTCCATCCCTCGTTCTCCTTTAATCTTCTGTCCCTCTCTCCCTCTGTCTCTCGTTTTCTCATCAACTTGGACAAAGGCATACTTCCCTCTGTTTTTCTTTTTTCACCAGTCTCCCAAATCAATTTCCTATTCTTCTCCCTTGCTCTAACCCACTTTTCTACGTTTTTTCTCAATCATTCTGTTTCTCATCACTGTTGTTTCCACCTCGCTTTCACGTGATATCTTTCTCTTCACCTTTGCCTCTTTCAGTCTTTCCCTTCTTCTCTTTTCTCTCTCTCTTTCCTTCCCCCTCTCCTCTCCTTCTCTGCAGCAAAGACCGTGAGAAGCTCCCATCACCACTGGGACCTCTGTCCCACCCCAATCACTCCTGTCTCTCCCTCCTTCCATCCTATTCCTCCTCCCCCTCTTCCTCTGCCTCCTATTGTTCAGATAATGCAGCGTTTAATCACAATGCAGACGGCATTGCAATATGTGCATTGCATTCCTTTACTTCTCTCTATCCATTATCTCCACCTCCACTATG
>OOFE01023321.1:28196-47304 GCA_900323365.1 Monocentris japonica | reverse complement strand
CATTTTCAGCTTTCACCTGCTAACCACAGGCACAGCATTGACACCAACAGGAGGGGGGTTCAGTGGAAACAAGTTGCTTTGACTGTACACATGCTATGATTTATAATGCATGTTTGGTGTTACATTATGCTGTTTGTGATTGCTGGTCTTCTTTTTCTCCTTATTCTCCCCATTCCTCTTCTGCTTCCTTTTTTTATGTCCTGCCACCGCGGTACATAGTATGCTGGACATGATGTCATCATGGTGGCGTCTCTGTCTGTCTGTCTTTCTGTTTGCCTGTCTGTCTGTGTGTAGACACATTCTTGTCAACACAATAACTCAAGAACAACACATGGTAGAAAACTCATCCTTACACTAAAAGTACAGTACGTGATCGGACTAGATTTTGGAGAACCTTGCTATTGATGAGGAAAACTGGTTTTCTTCAAACTGCTATAACTCCTTAATACATGAAGATACAGAGTTCATATTAATACCGTATCAATATATATGAAGATAAGTATGTTGACATAGAAATATTTTCTCATTCATACATTAAATAACTTTCTCCTACTTTTGTCTTTTCTTCTTCCTCCTCTTCTTTTTCTCTTCCCTTTCCTCCTCCTCCTGCTTCTCCTCCTCATTCTTCTTCTTCTTCTTTTTCCATTTTTCTTTCTTCACCCCTTGCCCCTTACAATCACCTCCCTCTCCTCTTGGTCTCTCTACCTCCTCCTTCAATCGCCTCACCTTCTTTCATTAGGGCACTCTCCTCAACTCGTCTGTCATGACATGTGTCTACTATATTCACTTTCTGCGTGAGCTAGCATGACATCTTTTTCATCTTCCCCCCTCCTGGACCCTCATTATATTTGTGTGCCATTAACATGCTACATGAGCCACAATAACACTCTCCACTTCCTCCATGCTTTCCTGTCTCCATCATTGACCTGTGCAGCATCTATTTGTCATAGGCTCACTCATGCCACATGAACTGACATGACATCTCTCTCCGTCCTCCTCCATAGTTAATGAGACCATATTGGAGGTGGGCGATTCTCAGGAGATGAACATCACCGGGGCTGACACCACCCAGTGGCAGCTCCAGGGCTTAGAGGAGGGAGTCCTCTACCGCTTCCACCTCAGTGCCTGTACCCGAGTAGGCTGTGGACCTCCGCTGGTCCAGGAGGGCAGCACCCTTGTCAAAGCACGTGAGTGGGTGAAATCAGGGTTCCTCGGGTCCTGGGAGAAGGCAGGGGTGGAGAGGGTGGTGAGATTCACACTGCAGGATTAATATAGTAGGTAGCGAGTAAGTAGGTAGCGAACTTATTGCACTTTTACCTTAGCACTGGTTATGCTCTTAGATGCTTGTTTAGGAAGGAAATGCACTTACAATTTCTGGTGACTAGTAGTTCTTTACCTACCTATGTTGAATGCACTTATTGTAAGTCGCTTTGGATAAAAGCGTCTGCTAAATGCCTGTAATGTAAGGTAATATAGCTTCATTGCAGGTATTGTCATTGCATCATAATAATTGATCCAAAGTGGAAATCTTTGCTCATGATTTGTGGTAAACATTGGAAATGAGTGATAACATTTAATCAAGCTCTCAGCATTATTTGGCTTGGAACAAATAAGACCATCTAAGAAAATATCTGCTGCAGAAGATTTAATAGCCACTTAACAAAGCATAACATCTTTAATTTATCAACCATGTACATATTATCTGAGTGTTTTTAAAAATCTATTCATTCCCCTTGGTCTTTTATATCACCTTTGGGAAGCTCTGCATCATGTAGATGTCCAGCCTGAGGACCATTAGATGTATTGTTAGTATACATGGATGAGTAGAAAGCTCAGTGTGGAGATAAAATGGTCCTATTATGAAGCTCTGCCCTTGGGGCATGTCAGTCACAATACAGCTCAATGGATTTATGGATGCCAATAGCATGGAGCAGTGGCACCATGAATTTGGAGACATTAATGGGGAGTGATGGAGTGACAATGGAAAAAATGAAAGCAAGTCAGTGGGCTCAGGTCAGCAGAGATAGAGATGGAGATGTGAAGAGGTGTGTCTTTCAGACATTACAATTTCTGAGTTTTGTAACTCAGGCTCTTAAGTGTTCAAGTGTCTGTTGTGTTAGCCTTCACCATTGTTACTGAATCAGCTTTTAATGCATATCGTCATTTAGCTTGGATAAACAGTTTTCTGGCTTAAAAAAACACATTATACTGTTTGAAAGGCCAGAACAAAAGTGCCAGCCAGCAGGTGTGTGTGTGTTTGTGTGAGTTTGTGTTTGGTAAGCTAGTAGTGCAAAGAGAGTGGCTGAAGAGAGAGACAGAGAAATGCAGAGGGATGGAAAGAGAGAGAAACTGAAAGAGCCTCCACGAGAAAGAGGAATAGGAAAAACTGAGAGAGAACAACAGCCTTAGCAGAGCAATGTGCCAGACACAGAAAAAACATCTATTTTTCTCCAGCAGGTCTCATGAGATAACAAAGCAGCAGAGATAAAGCGGGTTGCAAACTAGACAAAAAGCATAAGGAACATATAAAAAAGTCTAAAAAGTCACACAGAAAAATAACCAGCTCCTCCAGAGATTAAATTATTGACTTCCTGGTACAGCATTTGGAACAACCAAGTCGTTACCCCCAACTTATTTGCTAATGGTTTGAACATAATGTTTGAAAAGTTTAGCTAGCAACACAATATTTCAGGGCTGGTTGTGCCTTCAGCGTCATCAGTTCAACATTCAGTACTCAGTGAAGAAAATGCTTTGTGTAGAACGGTGGCAACTTTGGTATACAAATTCAGGTGCGACCACACAATATTGCAAATTTACCAGCATGTTTTGCCACACCAACAATACAGGACTGCAAAATTATAACAAGACATCAGCAACCAATATTGGAGTAATCTAATACCATATTGATTCATCAATGAAGTCTTCTGGTTAATGCGGTCCTAAACATTAGATTTCTATTTTGTAGTAAATTGTTAAACTTCCACAAACGCTGAACAGTTCTCCAACTTGCTGTTACACCCGGTCGTTTGAAGGATATCTATCTTTCCTATCACTTAGATTTTAAGTTAAATGGATTTCTTGACCCTACAAATCGTACCTTTAGGATTTGGAATCAAGTCTCTATCTCTTTTAGTTTCATAGATATGGCTAAAAAAAAACAATAATTGTCTAATTGCAGAAATCACAGATCCAGATCACTAAAAATATAACCAATTGTTCCTTGGCCAAGGGCCTATCTGTCCACCAAATTTTGTGGTAATTTGCTCATACGTTTTTGAGATATCCTGCTGACAGACAAAGTGACTAACAGGGGAAAACGTAACCACCTTGGTGGAGGTAATGGTAATAGGTGTTAGGAATATCTATGGTAGTAAGAAGCAATTTTATTTTCAAGAAAAGCAATTGCAGGCAGCATTGTGATGATGAAAAAATGTGAAAATGGCAAAAACGGACAAAGGTGAATTTGCCAATTATAGATGAAATCAGGTCTAATGCACCACACAGACTTAGGCTTGTAACTTATTTTGCTCTGCAGTGCCCGGCCACCAAAGCCAAAACACCACTAGAGCATAGTTTGTTCATGCAGGCATCCATATGTGTTTGGTTGTGTTTGTGAGGATGCCCTGCATATGTGTTGGTGTGTCAGTGTGTATGTGACTGTGCATGCATATATAAGCAACCATGCACTGCTGCGAATGTGTGTGCATGTGCGTATGTGGTCTTTAAGTCTTATGTCTGTAATGTTCTGCTGTATTTCAATTCCTTTTTCCCTCTGAAGATTTGTCCCTGACTCCAGCTGTGGCCCCCACTGAGAGCAGTATGTATCACCATGTGCAGCATCATAGAAGTAGAGGTAGAGATAGCCGAGGCCGTAGGTGTGGTGGTGTGGCAAGTAGCTAGTCGTAGTGGTTCTGTTTCATTTATAGTCCTAAGGTCCCTAGAGCAGGGTTCGGGTGAATTTTCAGTTCTATCAACTGAAGAATTTCTTTTTCCAAGATTAAAATTGTAAAATTTCTGTCTGAAAAATATTCTTACACTGGATTTATAAACAAAAAAGAGACTTGTTTGAATTTGGAATTGAAATTTATTGTGTAGACCCCAACCCTGCAACAG
This sequence comes from Monocentris japonica, assembly GCA_900323365.1. Classification (NCBI taxonomy): domain Eukaryota; kingdom Metazoa; phylum Chordata; class Actinopteri; order Trachichthyiformes; family Monocentridae; genus Monocentris; species Monocentris japonica. The sequence goes on along the minus strand of OOFE01023321.1, from coordinate 43,191 downwards.
TAAGATGTTTACTGTTGGATGCACTGTACTTGCACAGTTACTGCCATTACTACAGTCTACCTTATTATAGTTCTAACAATGTTACCTTCAACATTAAAACAGATAGTCGATAGCGCTAGCTTGTTGCAAGTGTAGACTATTAGAATTGACAGTATTGTAGCAAGAGCCGAACACCTGAGGCTTCTCTTTCATTCCAGGCCACAACTTCTCTCTCGCCTTTTCCAACTCTATTCCAGGCAATGTGCTATATTCCAGTGTGCTATACCTCCTTTAGGTATAGCACACACTCACACACATGCACAGCCAATGATGTCCTTGTCATCTCATCTTTGTGCGTCTGAAACCTCAGAACAATGGGATTCTAGACGTGGAGTCGTTCAATCTATTCTGATACCCTCGTATGGCGGGGTGCGTCAAGAAATGCCAGCTTTACTTAAGAGGGAGTGAAGAATAGATGTGACTCCCGCCCACCATATCTAGATCTACCCTCGTCTCTATGAACCAAATCCAACTTCACTCAATTAAGTTTGGAGCCCGACGTTGCCTTTTGAACTGTCTTCTTGAAGGGTTTCTGCTAGCTGTACTGTTCTCAGGCGGTGGGGGGATCCTATTTGCCTCTGCTAATCCTCTTTTCCTGCCATCTTTCTCTTTTGCTCTCTGTCTCTTTTTTTCCTGTCCTCCCTCCTTTCCTCCTCCTTTCTTCTCTCTTTATCAGTTCCAGCCCTGTTGAACATAAGCTCCTATGTGAGTGACACCTTTGCCAAAATCAGCTGGACTGCCAGAGAGGAGCAACAGGACTCACAGCTTTATGTGGCTTATATGAATAACCGTAAGCTACTTCCCCTGCCTTGCTTAGCATTGATAGAAATATAAAAGTGATATACTTAAGTGCCATTGGGATGGTTTTATAACAATGTGAAAATGCATTACAAGCATGTACATGAGCTAACATCTGCATGGCTTTTCCCATCATTTCCATCATTCCATATGTATTTAGAAATGTAAACACTATGCAATCCAACACATGGGGAATATAACATCTTAGGTAGCATTGAAACTTGCTAACCTGGCAACAGTCCATCCTCTCTGCTTTTTAGATTGCACGAATCCTAACTCTTCCTCGTTCTGCACCTCTTGTGCTCTGCTGTGTAGGTGAGGGTAACTGGCGGATTTCAGAAGTCGTAAACACTTCTCAAAGTTTCCATGTGATTGACGGGCTCAAACCTGGGACGGTGTACACAGTGCGCCTCATGGCCAAGAGGTTGCTCGATAATGCTAGCATTTTTGAAGATGTTATCCAGACCAGAGTGAAAGGTGAGAGGAGACAAAAGTGCCGCGGTCGGTAGAGTTTAGTGATCTATACGCTTCGACGTGCAACAACAGTAACATCATATCATTGATGTATCAACAATGACTGTGGTGTGTTTTTATTTATTTTTCTTTACATTTGTTTGTTTCCAATCTAATATTCTTTCAGATTGAGTGTTGCAGCTAAAGGGAAAGTGAGTCAAATACAATACATGGGAAGATCATCTCAAACTTAAATCCATCTTGTTTCTCTGTTTTTAGTCAAAGATGAAGTTGTATGATGAGTGCTTCAGGGTTTTGTCAGACTCAAACAGAGTCTGTCTGTGGGGGTGTTTCAGGTTTTGAAGTTGAGGCTCTAGCTCTGTGTCTTTTGCATTTATTTGTAGGTGTGGCCAGCCGGGAGAGCGTTTCAACCCGGGGCTGGTTCATTGGGACCATGTGTGCTGTGGCACTCCTCACCCTTATCGCACTCATCGCCTGCTTTGTGCAGAGAAACAAAGGTGGTAAATATGCAGGTACGCCGCCGCCACCCCAGCGACCAGACATGTCCTCCATCGATCAAGGTCAGTCAGTCTTTGACCAGGGTTGGGTCCCCATGCCTTTTCACTACAGGAAGTGAACCAGAGCTCACTTCATGAATTGCAGATGTAAAGTAAATGATATCAACATGATGCAATGTGACAGTAATATCCATCATCCATTAATTTGTTTCTGAAAGGTTTAAACATCATCACTGATTGCTCAGGATGATTCATGAGTGTCATTTTGGTTGATCTCTTGAAAGAGTGAAATGGGAATGGGCCTCAACCCTGACCCCTAACCTGCACCTGTTTTGAAATGCATGGTGCATGCTTGTAGGACACACATGCATGCCAACCAATCATACCCAACATTATTCACCCTAAATGAACTGTAGAGAGTGTGGCCTTTATGTTTTGTCCCAGTGTGGCCCTGTCTGCTCTGCTCCTTACCTCTGATTTTTATGGTTAGTCAAGCCAGACAAGAGGGAATCAGTTGGCTTTGTTCCACACCTCTCTGCCCCTGGCTCTTCCTCTGTGCCTTTGCGCTACCTTGTATCAGAGGCAGTTTTAGACTCACAATGGTACCTACCTACCGAGTGTCTCCTCACTTGGTTCCGTTCCTCTCAACCTGCTTTCCCTCCTTCTCCCCACCGCTCCACATCTTTGCCTGCAGTAGCTTTTAACATGAAGCGCTGAATATTTCATCAGCCCCTTTGGATTCCCCCTTGCCTATCTGACTCTTTTCATGAAACCCCTATTTTGTCTCTCTCGAAAGAAACTGTTATTTTTTAAAGCATATTTACACAAGCAACTGTTGGGTAGCACTTTCTGCAGACACACAGAAGGGAGGCCTTCAGTATACAGACCAGCTATAGTGTTTACACACATACACATTTTTACTATGGCATTTGTGTTGCTATATACACTCAGGTTTTGTAAGGTTAACGTTTACTGCTGCACACCTACTAAGCATAAGTATCACTTTTGCTCTTATTTCCCACAGCAATGCCTGTCAGAAAATCAGGTTGATCAAAATATTTTGATTTAAGCTCTTTCTGGAAGATGTTGTAATATTGCTCACTGCAGTAGCAATACTGATTCCACAGAAAAGCCATATGCAACTATATAAACTCCATTTCCATTTGAACAAATTGAACCTTTCAATATAATAATGATTTGAATTGGAATCATTATAATTTGAGATATAAATAAATAAAATGGTACAAATAATATGACTGTCATGTATCAAAGCCCGACTTCTTACTGGTGATGCTGAAATGCCTGCCCTTCCCCCTGCAGTGAAAGAGAAGGAGGAACTCCACCCTGACGTGGAGTCTCAGGGAATGAATGATGACACCTTCTGTGAATACAGGTGAGCCATAAGGTGCCATGGTGTGTTTAAAACGGAGGAAATTACATTGTTGTGTTTTATTTTATTTTTTTCTGGAAATGTAGTGTGTGTTGTAGCAATACTAATGTAACAACCATGTGTTACACATTTTGTGGCTATTTGACATGTTTTGTGTATCTCTCTCTTCCCAAAAGCAAACCTTGCATGCATGAGCTTTACCAGGATCAGCCTAGAAGCCAATGTACTCAACATTTAATGGGCTAGGTAATTACAGTGTAGTTAGTAGGCAATACTCAACTCAAGCTTCGCCCCCCTTTAGTTGTTATAAGTGTTTGAGGTTTTGTGTTTACTTTTATTTAGATGCTGTGTGCGCAAAGGTGTGTGTGTTCTCACATGTATGTGTCAGCTTGTATGTAGTTGTGTGAGTGTGTGTAGATGCACATATGTACTCACTGCCAATTGCGTATGTATGTATGTATGTATGTATTATGTATTGAGTGTGTGACTATTGTGCATGAATGTTTTTTATTTTTGCTGCCTCTCTATGTAATGTGATTGCAGTAGACAGACAGTATGCAGGTCAAGAGACTCCCTAAAAGAAATCCTTACACACCTAATAAATGGTCAAATCCAGATTTGACCATAACCAAGAAACATCTAATAAAAAAGTCTACTGGAGTATTTATAAGCTGTTGTGTAAAGCGGGAAACACCACTGCTTATTGTACCTATTGAAAAGTGGAACAGTGTTTTTATCCACCTCTAATGTGGGAAGATGTATTTAATGAGACCAGGGGTTATTGAGGCTTTTGAGACATAATAGTAATAGAAATATTGATGTGCATTGGATAGTGTGTCTGCTTAACTGTGATTGTGACAGATATAGATAAACCCTAACCCTGACACCTTAATTCAGATTTTTTTGGAAAGTCTCAATGTGTGGAAAAAGTGTAGTTGGGCCTTTTAGCCAAAAGCAAACAACTGTTGTATTTCATAATAGCTGTAGAATTCCATTGTTTGCATTGTTGAGCTGCTACAGTGACAAAACAACAAAATCAAGTGAATCCTATTTTGCTTGAAAGCATTGCAGCAACTGTGTGACAGTGGAGTGTTTGTTTGTGCAGGCATGCAACCGAAATCACCTAAAATAGCCTGTTGTGTCTGCTTTCGGTCCGTCATCATATTATTCAGAGCATCATTCATCACATTTCTGCTGTTCCTCCCAAATGCATTCTTATGGTTCTTGCCAAGACAATACTTCTGTTAAACAGGAAACAGTGTCCACAAACCTGTTGATAGATTATTTAGCTTAAAGGTGCAGTAAGTTTTATAATATATATGTTATTTAAGATATTTACTGTGCTCAGTACCAGTGACTCAACAATGATTCAAGTGTTCCAACCTCACTTTCTGGCACGTCCTCTGTTTTGGAACAAATCAAAACAGTCCCCCACCACTCCCACCCACCAACCTACTCACATTCTTTACTGCTCGACGATGGAGGAAGGTGCTACAAGTGACAGGCGTTGCAAGACATTTCTTTCTCTAGCCAAAAAAGCAAATGGCAAGGCAGTATTATTATTATTATTATTGCAGTATTTTGCATTGTGATCTGCTTCACTAGACGTTTCTGATGGATCTTCTGATGGATCTCTGCTCTAATAAGTTGGCTTATTGTGAAATGTGACTTTATTATTTATGTCAATTACAGGTTGTGCCAGAGACATGTCAATGTTTTTGCAATTCCTTCCACCAATAGAGGCTGATAAGTCATCCATTACTTAATGCCCCTTTAATATCAACTAATCTGGCGGCCTTATAGTGTGTGTGTGTGTGTGTTTGTTTATGTGTGGGAACTGTGATCTTTTGGTATTATTTTCCATGGGGTTGAACACCAATGCAGAGTTTAGAGACATCAGTCAGGAAGAACTATGGTAAAATGAATTTGTGGACTTGTACAGACGCTTGGCTGCAACTATCTGTTTAAAATGCCCCTCATGGTTGGTTTCATGAGGCTGTGCTGACTACTGTCCCCCTCAGAGTGCCCTTAGCCTTACTACGATGTTGTTTTTCCTGGCTTTAGTGCTGGGTTTAGGGCTCTCTTGTGCCCTTTGAATCTCTGTTGGCAATGTGTCACCTACTGGCTTTCCTCGTTTCTGGGGAGCTGACAAGTGGTAATTATGCTTGTGACAATTTCTCTTTGGAGACAGCCTTCTGCTGCCCTGCCCCTTTGTCCACTGTGAGAACAGCTAGTGTCATAGCTACAGTCAGATGGTAGCCAGTGTTGTGATGCAACTTTAATCTCAATTAGATTTTCTGTTGTTTTTACCCCCTTCCTTTACCCCTATTTTGTTTCTATATTCATGTATATTTGGGAGACTGCAGCTCATCTGGGAAATGGTCTGAGTTTTCTTCCCAACACTTTTAAACTTGACTAAATAAAACTTCAGGTGCAAGGGGAAAAACTCCCTTTTTAAACCTCTATTTTCCGGGCAGCCCTCAAACCAAGTCAGCATGGGTCAATGGCAAGACAACTGTAATTACCTTCTGCCCATTGATGCGTCACTATGTCTCACATGCTTGTGCGACTGAAGCCAAGCGCTTTCACACAGTAACAGCTGAGACTGACCTGGATCCTGATCAAGGCCTTGAATGAGCTGGGACTCAAAAGCACTCGGCCCCTATTTTATCACTGTATTCAAAGCTATTGTGGGGGGGCTGCAGTGACTGTGGCGTTCCGCTGCACTTAGATAAGGGCCACTTATCTTCAGCGCTCTAGGGTCGTGAGAGAAAGAAGGTTTGATAACGGTTGAAATGGGGACCTTATGTGGCGTGCATGGTAAAAGGATTCGTGAAATGGGATAGATAAGATTGGTTATTAAAAATCCACGTGCAGAAGAGCCGATATGTAATCTAAGTTTGAACCGCATCTCTATATTAAAATCTTGCCTCAAAATGTTATGCTTACATTTGACACGTGTCAACTATGCTACCAATGGCACTATCATATACAAGCCCCCTGAGCATCCTTTCTTAACACAGACCCGATGTGGTATGAATACCAAACCTAAGGAGGCAAACGTATTACCAAACGTGGATGGGTTAGGGAATTAGAAAGGAGGACGGGGAGGAGAAAATCCTTGGTGTTTTGAGGTGACCCTGCGTCTTGTAGCGAGACACCTGCAAGTTGGCCAGTTGCCCAGCCTTAAATTGGCATCTAATCTCCTTGGCCTGTGTGTGGGCCCCTCGGGAATACCAGGAATGACAGGCTGTTTGTCTAGGATTGCATACGGCCTCCCTCTCTTCCTTCTCCCGTTCTCAATCTCTCGCTCAGCCCTCAGCCCCCCACACCACCACCACCACCGCCTCTTGTTTCTCACTGTTCGGAATGAGCTTCACTCCGGCAATTTCCATCGCTGGCTCTAAAGAGATTTGAAATTGCCTTCAGTCCTGAAGCCTTGGCAATTAGCAATTAGTGAAGTGATTGTAGCAAGCCCTCACCACCTCCCCTGTGCTCCTCTCCCTGCTGTGCAGCCACTGCATCCATTCCTGCCTACCACCCATAGTGATGTATTGAAGCCATATGAAGTACTTGCTTTGTGAGTGTGAATGTGTGTCTGTAGGTGCAGCAGACCATTTAATAGTGTATATGTACATGTCTGTGTGTGTGTGTGTGTTTCTGTGTCTGTGTGTCTGTCAAAGCCGATCCTTTAGTATTATGCTTTTTGCTTATCGCCGTGTGCCTTCTCTGCTATGCAATGTATTTGTGTTTGCACTGCATCCCTGACCCTCCCCATCCTTATCTGTTGTTGTTGATGCCAGTGACAGTGATGAGAAGCCACTGAAGGGCAGAAGCTTGTGTTCTCTGAATGGAGATGACACGGGTGAGGAGAGCGTCAGCAGAGACAGCCTGGTGGACTACGCCGACGGGGGAGGAGAATTCAATGAGGACGGTTCATTTATCGGAGAATATTCCGGACACAAGCTCAGAGGCTCTATAGGTGAGCCCAACGGACCCAGCCCAGTCACTGCATAAAGCCAGACTCCAGTTGAGACAGTATTTCAAATCGTTTCAAAATACCTTATTAATTAAGCTTCTCTGGAAATAAATACAACTTAAGTTTAACTATAATGAAACACTTAAATGTGCAACAGGCAAATAATTAAAGGATTTGATTTTAAATAGAATTCGGCCCAGGGGCTGGATAGAGGAACTAATGCATCTGCCATGGACTTCACTGTGAACGCCACGTGAGGCTCCTTTGATAAATCCACGGTGTTTTGTACCTATCAGCCACAAGCTGCAATGATTTATATTGATTTTGTACCTCAACAAAACCTTTACTTTTCATGATGCAAAAACTCTCTCAGACTTTCCACCAATTCAGCATGTTTTTTAGTGTTTTTTGACATGCATATACATTACACTATCTTTGCACTTAAATGAATGACATGAATTTATAAATCTGCGTATGACTAATTAACACATGTATATCGAAGCTGGATCAGTTTTATGAAATGGAACCACTTTTTGGGCATGAACATTTTACTTTATTGCCAAGTTCTGTATATTTTCTGTATATAATGTAGAAAAGAGGCATTTTTGCTTTTTGTTTGTATGCACTTGTGTGAATGTTGTCAGTTGTTTTATAATGATAATGCTGATGATGTCTATTACGCTTTTATATCATGTCAAACACATTAAACATAATGGAATATATTGGATGGGTTTATTACAGTTATTTCACTTCACTCAAATTTTCAGTTATTGTCACTATTTTTCATTTTGTTTTCATTTTGGAATTTTTGGACTTAAACAATGTCGTAAAATAAGGGAAAGATCTTTCCCCTGAACTTCTGAGCCCTTTTAGAAAGGCCCAAAATAATTGACTGAATAAGAAGGGTAGAAGGGCTGTTTTAGTAGGATGTGAAGAGGCTCCCACCAAACAAAGGCTGAGTCGATCGTCTCCCATCTTCGTTAGTTGGGATTTCTGCCTCATCAAAGGTGCTATATTTTCCCTTCAGAAAATGAAGTGGAGAGGGAGCACTGCTTTGGTCCGGATAATTGGAGCCAAGGGACTTGGTACAGTAATGGGAAAGAGATTGACTACAATGTTGACTATATTCCATTACTAAACTTCCTACCATATGACCACTTTTGTTCTTTTTGGTTTGAAGTGAAAATTCTCTTTTTAGTCAACTATTATTTTTCATCTTGTTTACTGTGTGGCAAGATTTTGTCTTCAGTGTCTTCAAAGTAACTCATTGTACTGTTAAAGTTTCTCTAGTCTGCATTTCTATAGACCACACACGCTGTTATTTCTTTAGGAAACGTGCTGCGATTTATTAAACTTACACAACTAATTGGATCTCTTAGGTTTTCAAGATTATTCTCCGGTCCCAAAGTGGACTTAGTATCTCATCTTTGTTCACTGTGGAATAAGCCCACAGCCAATGAAACATTTAGTACTTTGTAGCTAGCACCACTGCTATATCCTGTTTTATTACCTCTGTATTGCAGAGATGATGGAAAAATATTTGGAGGATTTGCAATGTATTTGACCCTTGTGACTACTGGGCTTAATTCAGTGATGTCTGTATCATTTGTGCAAATGAACTTAGTTAAGGACCAGAGAAGGAATTTTACTTATGATGTAGTCATACCTGCATATGTGTTCAGTGGAAGGATATCTCAACTTTGCTCCGGTTGAAGTGAGCTTACCATATGAGTGGGTGCTAAAGGTAACTGCTAAAAAAAATTGATGTGTAATTGCACCAACTTGAGAAAAATGAGAAGGAAGTGACTTCAAGATAACAAATAACCTAGCCGTCCTGACAATTTTACAGGCAAGTCGAGTGATTCACTCTGAGATACCCAACAGGGAGCTAGGCAAATGGCAAGTCTGATAAAAACAAGTCAAACAGCTTATAAATAGGACTTTGACAAATTGCTTTAGTTTCAAAACTCCCACTTCAATACTGAGGAGGCGCTGAGGTGAAAGCTTCGTTTGCCAAGCAGGTTTTTGACAAGTTCCTTTAAGTAAATGCATTCATGATAACACTGGTGGAACACACTTAACGCTTCACCCCTAGCTAAATAACTTGTGTATCTCTGCCTTAAATTTAGATTAATAGAATGCATCCAGAGTGAGACAGGAAAGACACTCACAATTACAAAGTATCGCTGATACAAAGATGCTGTTAGAAAACACTAATAAATGTTTTTTATTGACATTTCAGACCCTAAGCTTTCAAAATCTTTGCCTTGTTCAAACCCGCCCATCTCCTGCACTGCACTTCTTGTATATCTTTACAATACCATGCAGCCCCTTATCTTCCATTTTGAATACACAGAATCCTTGCCGGTTGTATGTCTATCCACAGCCTGGCGATTTTAAATAGGCATTGTAGCCGTAATCAAACCAGACTTGGGATAGTGCAGTTGAAAAACACTCCATGCCTCATGGCAAGATAAAGGTCATTTAAAGAGATAATCCCTGTATTGTCGGGGATTATGGCCTCATCCGTTTTAAAATTGCTTTCTCACTGGAACGCTGAAACCACTAAACAACAACAAAAGATTATTCTAGTTGAAGCCCTTGCGAGTATCACTCAAGCAGCTTTCTCTTTGCTCCACTAAATCTATTTTGAAGACGTGCAGGTGTCCTCTTCAAAAGCCGTAATAGCCCTATTTTGTAACTATTAGCATCCAAATGCACAGCTGCATGACCTGGATCCATATTCTATGATATCATGTGAGAGGACTGACATTGTCACGTGGAGGTTTGCCCGGGTTATCGCTGGTGAATGCTGAGGCTTTCTCACACACACATACTCATAGATCTAAGCTCAAAAGGGATCATTCACTTTCAGTCGATTTGATCAGAGCTGATATTTAGACTAAGTACCCTGGAAATTGCCTGGTGGGAAGAAATCGATAGCATGCTCACACATGCTGCGAGGACTGCCCAGTACCCACAGGCTATAACCACTCAGCATTGCATCAACTTTAAACCAGCCAAAGATATTGCAAGGACAAGACACTGTACAAAACTGTAACTTGCAAGGAAGATTTGAAGCTTTTTTCTCAGTGTGCTAGTTTTCTCAGCAGTGTGCAGGCGGCAAGCTAGTCGGTGGACAAGAAGGTGGCTTTTTCTCATCAATAATGAACGCTCTTTGTTGGGTTCACAGAGAGGGGAAATATGTGTTCCTGGGGATGCACTCAAGGAAGACCTTCTCTTAAATGGCTCTTGAAGGCATTGCGAGAAGCATCAATACCAAGAGTCAAACCAACATCACCACTCCAGCTTTTTAAAGGGACAAACAAAGCCAAGCCTATGCTGTTTTGATAGAGACGCACACAAATGCTCTCAAGGACAAGCTGTAGGCACTTTAGATCGGGGGTTAAAGGGGGAGGGATTGAAGGTTATTCTGCTACATGTTTTATTGAAACATGCTTCAACAACAGTACAGATCAAGAAAAGGAGCTCACAAAGACGTGGCCCATGACCTCCACATCGAATGGGAGGGTACTATTTTAGTTTCCATATTCTTTCTATGGCCTTCACAGATTCACACTTTTTCTCATTATTTCATGTGGATGTAGGATGAATGCCTGAGTCCACATTTATAATGAAATGAATAGCTAACAAGAACAAAAATAGCACATTAACAAAACAATGTATTGCGGTCTAGCAAGACTTATTCCTACACGTGTTGTAGAGGCTGTTGTTGAAACGGCCAAAAATGTATTTTGTCTCTCTGTCATACAGTTTGGCAGCAGCTGCTGAGGTTTTCTAGCCTTTAGGTCCTATTGATTCCAGTGTACTTTTCCAAATACATCCAAATGCTTCAATCCCCTTGAAAAGTGAAACTCCTTAGAAATCCCAATTACAATAGCACTCCGAAAAACGCACATCCTTCAGGTCCCAGGTGTCTTCACGTCCCTGTTTCTACTCGTTCGTTTGTCATCGCAATGTGGTGCTATACTCACCTCCTGCTGAAATTTAATTTGTCTCACTAGAATGCAAATGGAATGGGATGATTGTGCATACAGAGAAGCCTTTTAGAGGGCTATTATTTCCCTGGTAAACTGCTTTAGATGCAAGCCCAGACCCTCTCAAATGCCAGCCAGCTATTGAGCGTCTGTGTGTGTGTGTGTGTGTGTGAGTAGAGCAGGAGGAGGCAGGGACACTCAGCCATGGCAGAAACTAATGAGACATGCAGACGTGCACTGGTAATATGATTACAAAGTCATCCCGGCCATGTCGTCGAACAGAAGGACTTTGATAGAGACATCTGCACAAGACAAGGTGGACATCAGAGTGCTCTGTGATATTTGCTTGTCCGCGTTGAAACTACCTTAAACTGGCTGGCAGTGAGTAGTTCATATGGTGGCGAAAGTGATGCACGGGCTGGTTAGAAGGGACGTTGCATCAAAGTCATTTACAGGCAATGACAACACTGCCATCAACAAAATAGAGCTTAACGCATGATGAGTTATAATGGAGGTGTGCTTCTTGTTAAGGAATGCTGTCTGGGAGTGTTTAGGTCAAAATGGTCTGGGTTTTCTCCAGCAAATGATTACATATAGACTACTGCAGGAGGATTAGATAAGAGACTTGTAAGTGCTGTGTGGGTGGTAAATAATTCTCGCCTTCCTTTCTTAGCCTTGGGCTGACAAAGCAAGAAGTTGGCACAATCCATACACAATACTTGTTACAATAACTCCACTCATAGCCTCTGCAACACAGCCATGTCAAAAATGACTGTTGTTTGTTGATGTCTGAACACTCCACTTGCACACCTGCAGTGATGTTATTTTGAATGTTATTTTTAGTGCATCAAAGTGCTTGTTCATAACGATTCAAATGGTCTCTTCTAACAAACACAAAGAACAGCATTATTGCTTGTGTGCTACACTACCTCACCTCCTTGTAGGCAGTAATCAGCCTCTGGTAGTACAAAGCACCCCAAAAGGACAATTTGAGGTTGAAAACTTCACTTTAGTTATCTTAAATTACAAACACAAGGTTGGCGGTGGCAAGAGAGAATTTAAGTGGACACAGGGGTTGCATCTCCAATACACAAAGTAATTTAATGGAGTTATTTCAGTGTGCTGATGTTTGTCAGGAGCAACTGATGAGTAGCACTGGATATCAAACAGAGAGGAGAGATACTTCAACGTCAAATTGTATTTCTCCAAAGCAGTTCTTTTTCTATGAATTTGTTCCTGTAATGCAACCCGTGGAACACCACATGAAAGATTCATGACGCCTTCATTAAACACCTCCATTTGCACAGCACACACCGCTGTGTAAGGTGCACTGGGGCTTTTGATCCTGGTGTATATGTCAAATGGTTTAACACAGAACTGGACGGCCAAAAAAGAATGGAGGAAAATATGGAGGACTTGAAAAGCTTCAAAAATAAACTAATAGAAAACTTTACTTGGCTTAAAGTTTGAAATGAAAAACTGTCGTGCAGAGATGAAAGTGGGTCAGAATGGATCCCTTTGGTGCTATAACCCATTTGAAGAAGTAAATAAAGAATGATAAAGGAGTTGTGTATCAGTGTCCTACTGGACAAGATGCTCTGGGGTTGCTAAACTGATGCAGGTTTGTTTGTTTTTTTGATGGAGGCAATGGCAGCAATTAGTCAAATGTGGTTATCCACACTGCTAATGCACAGCATTTAGTCACATTTCCAAAATATCAACCCAATTTATCAACCCAATCCACTCTTCTAGGCCAACCTAACTGCACACATCCAACATATTTGAAATGCTTTATTTTAAATTAATTATAATTTAGATAATAGTGAAACAGTTTCAGTAATGTGGTGGCCAGAGGCACGCCGTGCACCTGCAGCACAGTTGGAAATTCTGTGGCTGCAAGTGAGCAGAGTTTGGGTCTGTGTGGATTGTGCAGGATGTGAACCATACAAGATGACTATGATCAGATTAGATGATTTAAAATGGTGATAAAATTAACATTTCATACACCCACTGCAAAATAAAAAAAATCCTAGATTGAATTTCTTGCAAACCAAGAGACCGAGGATGATTCCAAGAGTCTCCTAGCCAGAGTTGGCAACCATACTACAGGACCTCAGTGAGACAAGGGTCAGACTAATGTCAGTTGTCGTGATGCAAGACAATCACTACTCATACTGAACATCTTTGGTGTCTTTTTCCGATAAAGAATTCCCTTCCGCTTTTGTGAGGTTTTTTTTTTTCCCCAATTTTGTTGTCATTTTTATACTTCCGTTTGTTGTGGAAAGTGAGACAGTGTAATAGATGAAAATGGCTGTTACAACTGGTGCAAAAGGCATCATTTACCCATTATATATATATCCCCCCCAATCACACAGTCCACTCTAAACAAATCCTGGTGGAACACTCATGAAAGCCTGCTAATTTGGTTCTTTCAAGTCCACTTACCACAGATTGATTGCTTTAATGGGTTTGTCCTGTGCTACAACATGAAAACACTGCAGGTTTTCACAGCAATGCAGTAAATCAGATGATTTGTCTACTTCCTACTGTAGGCTGTGTAAATATGGCTAAACATTTTGGTTAGCACACACACACACACACACACACAAACACAAACACACAAAGGCTCATAGATGGGTATTGTGTGTGTGTGCATGGGGGGGGGGGTCTATCTCTCACTGTCTTTTGTGGAATCTTTATTATAATCACGTTATGTCCCCTTTAGGAACAGTTCAAATACCCCTGTTAAACTTGTAACACACAGGCTGGTGGTGGTAGCAGCCAACTGTCTTTGCACTGTGTTGTGGTAGACCTGCACAGACCTTCTTTCTTCAGTTGATACTGTTCCTCTGATTACTGCTGCTGTTTGTTATGGATGGCTGTTGGAACTGTTGTTGTGAATGGCTGTGCATCTATGTTATGTGTTTTTGAATGCACTGCGAGCGAGAATTTCCTCTTGAGGACCATAAACTAAACTGACTAAACTAAGAAACTGCAGGCATACAGCAACTGTAGTTGACGCCAGTGAAGAATTCAGACATAGACATCAGTCTGATGATTCAGAAAGAGGCTGGATTTATTGCTCATTCAAGCACTGAAGGATGTGGGGGATGCAAGCCTCAGTCAAAATGAAATATAGTCATTACTGTTATACAATACAAATAAATAACTTGTTGTGACCGACTAGGTATCAGTTCAGCCATGACAAAAATTTGTACACATTACAGAACCCCACCAACATTACATAATAAACAAAACATGTAAGGTAAAATAAGATAGGATGAAACTTAATTGAGGAGGGAAAATGTAGGGAAGTTGTTGCAGCAGAGAAAGTAAAAGGATTCAGCAGGGAAAAAATACACATAGAGTAGAAGCACATAAATAGAATATAAAATAAGTAGAAAATTAGACAAATCTGCTTACAAAGTGTGTTATAGGTTTACATGTGACTCACCTAATGGATACAAGCCTGGTCTGGTGTTTTACCCCAGTGTTGGAAATCATGGAAACCACGAAATGTAAAACATCTAAAATATATGAATGGGATTAAAATATTATAACAATACAAATTTATTAAAAATTAAATTCAAATTACAAGAGCAGAAACTATGACTTACAAAGGTTGAAATCTCTTAAAATATTGTACAATACATCTACTGTTGGACGGGGTTTGGCATGAAGCATATGATGTGTTGTAGCAATGCAAGAAGCATCTGTTACACATATAATATGCTAACACACACACACACACACACACACACATGCAAAAACAGCACACTAACAGTACATGCACTTTGCTTCACTTCAAACGTCATCTCTT
>OOFE01023321.1:4862-22580 GCA_900323365.1 Monocentris japonica | reverse complement strand
CCCACCTTTAACATTCACATTGGTGATGATGCATTATTTTATCTGACAAAGAAGTAATTTTTGACCATGAAAATCAAAGATGTGTTACCATGGAAACTGTGAATATCAGCGTGTGACTGAAAGATTGTCTTGCGGGCTCGATGGCCCAAACACATTCCCGAACCGCATCTTATCGCCCTCTTTAGTGGTTAAAAGTTTTTATTACTGTTGTATCTGTGTCAATGTGCTTGACATTTTATTTTACCCTGAGTGGGATTTCCATAGGAACTGTCACTGTTTTGAAAAATGGTGCTAAAAAACATGAAAATGATGTTCACAGATTGCACATACATATAGTGATCTTACAGTTCTTACCTGATCTGCCCACACACCCCGAGGATGTCGTTGACTGAGATCCTACTAGTCATCTAGTACTAGCAATTTGAAAGTGTTTCTCCACCAGCATATAAGCCTTGGTTATGGGAGGATCGATGGCCAAGATGGATGGTAGATTGATTGAACTCTAGCCAAGGTTTCAGCAGCTTTGGGTCTTCATCTGGCTGATGGGTCTGTCTTGAGAGGATCTCACAGTGTTTACTAACTTGAGGACAGAAAGGCTGACCCCGAGGCCCAAGAAATCTGCTGTATATTATCATTATTAACCTCAGTTTACCCCTGAGGAGATCACATCTCTTCAGAGCTATAGTGTTTCCAGCTAACTCCTGCCTGAAACACAATCTTTGCAATAATGAGCTGTGAAATTTGCTACCTGTGAATCCTTGGTCATGAAAAATTAATTGGTGAGTCGAGTATTGACTTCAGCAGCATCTGAATGTGGATCATAAAGAAATCATACGGTACGTAAAGATCTATTTTTATAAAGCTAGAGAAATACTTGTCACCAAGTGTGTACTCTTCTGAGCACTTTTTATGACAGTCTCATCTTCACCGTTATTGTGAACTTGTAGAGAAGGAAGGGCTTTATGCGTTTTTTCTCTCACAAAAATAGCATACACTTATGAAGGAGACAGCATGATGTGATGTTTTTTATTGAATACACTCTGCTTCATTTTAAGTACAATATCCCATTTTGCTCGACGGTTTTGTGATAACGAATCAAAAAATGTTCCTGAGTTCTGAAAACAGACAAAACTGATAGGAGGATCTGAGCACAATGCCTTTGCTCCGTGTGCTTTTGAATCTAAGTCACTTTGTTCGTTAGATTTTCTGAGAGGCGAGGTCAGAATTGCTGCCAGAGATTTCTGTCTCCTCTATTTACACGTTTGTATTTTTGTCAGGTCTTTGAGAGTGGATGACTAACGACACAGAAGGATCGACAAGCCGCAGCCTCAAGCTGTGAGAGAGATATGATTTATCCCTGTTATTAACCTGTGCCATTTCCCTCCACACTTATTCAAATTCATGACTAAATCCATCTCGTTTCCTGTGTCATTTTTTCATCAGCGTGCTTTTGCATTTTCTCTGTTTTGATCTATATTCCAGGATAAAGATTTGATGTTTATACAATGGAAGCAATTTAGATGGCACCCAGTAGTGTGGGAGGGGAATGAATATGAATCTCACATGACAATGCATTAGATTAAGACCAGCATGAGGCGCAATCTCAAGAAATGCCCGGGTTGAGAAACTGTACCTACACGTACATTCAAGCGAAGCGCAACCCTGAAGCCTTACACCATGCAAGGATTTCATTTACTCAAAGAAAAATCTACTATTTCACATGCCACAAAACATTTCACTTTGTTTGAATTGAACTTCAGGTTTGTAACCATCATTTTCAGAACAAGTTACATGCCGATAGAAACCCAAACGGAGTTGTTATGACAGGCAGACAGCAGGTCAAGATTTATAGGAGCTTTTACTGAGGAGCGCACCGATGCCTCTACCTGTCTCTCAGCTCCACTACTGTTTCTAAAGCCATATTTTCTCTGAAGTGATAAACTGTCTATAGTAGACTGTGGTACACTCGAATAATGAAGAAGTCCAGTGTGTTGCCTAGTACTTCTACAGTCTATATAATTTACGAATCGGGATCATAATCATCAGGCATTTGATAAATAACGTATATCACATATCACATATATCCATTTGATCTGTGCCCTGTGATAACAGACTAAGCACGTGAGACCTTAGTAGTAATAGAGAGCTATTGTTAAGAAGAAATTATTACTGACATGAAAATACACCAACGAGAACATTTTAGTGAACAAGTCTCATAGTGAACACAGGCAACTTACTGAAAAAGATTTCTATTGTAATATACCATGCCAAAAAGATACAGTATGATAAAGAAAATATCACAATTGTTGCAGTATACATTGTATTGTGTTGCCTCTCAAAGATCCATGACTTAAGAGAATTCAACAGAGTGTAGTCTTTTTTTTTTTTTACAATGTCTGGCTTCAGACAGCACTGCCTTTTAGAAAGACAGGTTAAAAGAATCATAAATCCAGCCATGAAACCAGTTGGTGATATAAATAGTTGTTTTATGCTGTTATAGGTCTAACAGCTCCGTTTCTCATCCAGCTCTTGGCAGTTGAAGCATGTTCTCAGTGACTGTAACAGCCAGGAAAATCCATGTCTACCATGACCTGAAACCCAAAGCAGCCCTTCTGTGCCCCTAAAAGAACTACGAAAAAATGTACTTGGTTTTGGGCTTCATTGTTTGGTTTTCACCTCTCTGTATTTGTTTCTTTTTCACTGTTTTTTTCCTGCTCTTTTTTTGCAATCACCCACAAGCTTATCATTCTTCTGCACAGAAGATAAACTGATTTAATTTTAAACTACAAAGAGATATTTGATTGATCACTAATTAGTAACAGGGCCGTTGAGACCATTGGGTACAAGAGTAGAGAGTAAAGGTCACCACCTAATCCCCACCTTTCACAACAATTGACCTGATTAGACTGTGTTATTATGTTCATATATGGTATGAAAAACAAAAAAAAACAAAAGCCAACCACAAAGGAAACATGTCCTTGACACAGTTTTATTTATAAATGATGCCATCTCTCACTGGAACCCTTTTCAAAGAGTTTTTCTTTTTAAGTAGCTGGGTAAAAAGTAAAAAGGAGAATCTTGAAAAAGAGATCTCTCTCATTCTCATTTTTTATCAGCAGCAAAGCATTTGGGTAATTGCTGTACATTGTTTAATATGAGTGCCTAAGGACACAGCTGGACACCTGCGATTGGATCCCCTGAGTGAAAGTTCCCTGCAGGAGAAGCTGCACAGTGATATGCATTTCACAGCAGTGGTTTCCTGGAAACCCCTGTATGCATACCAAAACAGGAGATGGTCTCCTATATGCATCGGCATACATATCTCCACACCAGTAAGTAATAAAGTATTGATTCCTTTTGAGAGGGACTGTAGGATCTGAAGAATTTTGATTTTTATGGTTTCGTGCATCAACAAATAGCATGTGAAATCGACTGTGGGTAAGGATAAGCAAGGCATTTCTAAAAGTCTATAGTCATTAAACAGTATTTGATTCTTCTGCATAGTTTTTCCCAGTAGAAGCTTTACTCCTCATCTCTTTTGGGCCCCTGCTACAATGAGCAAAACTATTCATTCAAAACAAGCATTCAAGATCAACCCCTGAGCAAGCAGTGATTGTCTATTCTCCCTTCTCAATTGCTTGAATATTAACTTTGGAGTTCTGAGGTTTGACGGGTGGTTTGGCAGCCAAGGAGCGACTGCTGCAGAAGGCTAATTGACTTGCGGCAGCTAATTAATTCAAAGGTTGCAAGGTTGTGATAACAGTGTAATGAGAGAAGTTGCTATTACCCCTGCTAAATATAGATGACACCAGTTGATATTGCCCCTGCTAGATGAGATAATGTTCGACACCTTTTCTAGAGGGAACTTCGGCTCTAGATGCAAAAACAGATGGGGATGACACTGAGGTGCAGGTTAACATTCTGCTACCAAAGTGGAGATGTCAGAGATCTTGATACTGTAGCTGCAGAACAGGTTACGGCATCATGTTAGACTAGAGGAACAGAATTCATGGTGGTTAAAACCGGCTTTAGTCACTAACTCAGGCATAAACAGGAAATGGAGCATTGCCCATGTGTGGCAGCATGATTGCCCCATTACTGAATGTAAAGACAGTGTAGACATTTTACATACTAGCTAAATGATTGACATACACATTGAGTTACCAGAGCTGAGAGTTGCATTTATACTTTCTTCAAGTCTTTCCCTTCAAGAATCTGTATTGTGGAGTGAACTTTGTGTCATTCTGGCTTGACATGCAGTAGGTGGACTTGGCTCTAATATGGACTGTAATAACACGTCCCTGCATAGGCTACTCCCACCCATTGTCATCCAAGTTGTCAAAACTCCTGCTGGGTTGATTCAGCGCATATACAATCAATGTCAGTGACAGGAATTTCTACCTGAAAGGCCACCAGCCTTTAATATCCCCTTCCAATAGGACCTGGCTATTGAAGCATTAGAAATGTGAGCTCACACAGGCCAGAGGTTAGGTTAGCAACATGAGAAAGTGTGTGGATAGAGGAGATTCGCCCAGATCAAGTCAGAAACTGACACGGTCATTTTCATAGTCAACCTCATATGTAATATGTGGAAGTAATAATGGCAATGTGTAATATTTACCATGGAACAGTGCCTCTGGAGTCTGAGCAGCAGCACAAACAAACTGTTTGTTACTTAATTCCTGTCTTGTAATAGCTGATTTTACTCAGCCACAACAGGAATCTATCTGTTTTTAACAGGGACAGGTGGGGTGCATTTGGATGACCATGCAGTGAGGCTGACCTAATTGTCATGTCAATATCTATTACCAAGAAAACCAGTGTTTGTCTCACTTTCAATCGAGACAAAGCCGTTTGGGTTTTGTGAGAAAAAAAATGGCTAAATACTCCAGATGAGCCACTATTGTATTCCAAAATTAACAGCTTTTTAAAAAAAAACACACACACAAAAACTGGGATGTGTCTTCATAAACAAGTGAATTTAAAAACCTCGAGAGGCATCTCAGCTCAATCGTGTTTTCCTGAGCTTGAACACATTTTCTAATTATGTCCTGTCCCCTTTGGCTGACAGAAATGTTTTGTGAGCAATAAAGTTGTGGCATTTTAAAATGAAGGAAGCCAGACAATTAAGGCCTATAGTGGGATTACATCCTCATGTCTGACCTGAAGTTGCATGATGTGATGGAGCGTATAACAATAATAATGCTCTTAATTTTTGCTTCATTCATACGGTTTTGAGTTGTCCAAATGTCACATCAGATGGGGGATTATTTTTGTCAGAGTGTTGGGTTGAAAGCTTGACATCAGTTTAACCCAAGGGTCTGACTGCTAAATGTCAACTCTCTTGGCAATTTCAAGCAAAATAAACCTTACAAAAGCCAATTTTTAACATGACAGCAGCCAAACATCTGCATGCTTCCCATCATGGCCCGATTTGTCCTTTTACCAAAACAGCATTGCCTGTTTTTCCTAATGTGAAATTAAAATACAATCTTAATGTCATGTGTGATACTACTAATATACGGACCACAAGCATATTTTTTGGGACAAATAAAAAGCCAATCTAGTCTTGCCATCTTGAGTTGGTGTCAAAAAGTAACACCCATCCGATGCCTCTCCTTCAGTGGCTGCATAAATAGCTGCTGAGATCGCTGATTGATAATTACTCTTATCTCCCAGTGTCTCCTGTTACCAGGAAACAAATAAGGGGAGAAGGAAGTGGGAGCTGGCAGACAGAGGTCAACAGGAGGCCTTCTACATTTCATCCGGCACACATTGAGAGATGGAGGTGCCACCAAGTGACAGTCTCCGACCCCTAGGTGAGATCTGAGAGGGATGATAAAGGCAACTGACGGAGAGAAAATTGGCAGATAATTACAAGGGCTAGAGGGGCACATTCTGTCTCCCTCCTGTCTCTTTCTCTCTGTCACATAGCACACAAACACACACACACACACACACATACACACAATGCAATAATACAGTGACAAGTAAGTCTGTCCGGCGTGCAGCACAACATCCACAGGTAGACACCGAAATGACATGTAACTCCTGCTCCCTGCTCCACTCTACTATTCAGTATACCAAATCTTGCATGTGCAGGAAGATGTCCACTCCTTCTGTTGTTTGTTTTCTTTTGATGATATGATGTTAAAAAGTTTGATTTTATTATGTTTTAATTTGATACTTTAGCACTCTTAACATGACAATGACTTTGGAGGGAATTGTTATAATATTTAGGCTAGGCAAATAAACAATAACTGCATTTAAAATCAACCAAACAACTCAAAATCCATCGATAATGTCTGTAATCTGTCTACTACGAGATCAAATTATTTGTACCGGTTGATGCTTCATTTCATTATGTATTTTGGTTAAAAAGCCTCCTTGTTGAGGGAAGATGCCCCACCTGAGCAGGGTTCACTCGATGTGAGAGCTGTCACAAATGGGCCCATGAAGATTGTGCAGACAGCGGCTTACTCAAACAGTTTCATCTGTGAATTGTGTCAGGAGTTTAAATTCTATATTCTGCTTCAAAACGGACAACTTTCATGCACAATACAATAAGAATGTTGTATTCAGTTTAGATGATTTTGAAAATAAATAAGGTATATATTGTATGTGAAATATGAAAATGTTCTAGGATTTAAAATCGTTCAGCACTCAAATGTTACATATTTTAAAATTAGACTCTTTAAAGAACTTTTCTGGGACGTTTCACAATCTCTTCAAGCTTTAAAACATTTAGCATTCATAGAGCTTGTAAAAAAAAAAAGACTAAGAGGAGAGAAGATGTGGCAATGACTGGACTCAAGCATAAAACTAGTTATATTCCCCCCGAGAGGCCTCAGGCCAGTTCCATTTCCCCATCAGAAGAAGAACTGGTTGATGAAATGAAATCAACTTTATTTGGCACTAACACACATACATGCAGTGAATTTGTTGCTTTGCAGCTGGGGCAAGATGCCTCTTTTAGTCAAAAAACAAAAAACAGACATGCTGTCCATGCCATGTGTAGTGAGGGGCATTTTGACCTGCCCTCCCTCTTAGTTAGTATAGCTTAGCACCTGTTCATTTACTGTTGCCCTCATTCATGCATTCTCCTAGGTGGTGTAACGGTATTTGTGGCTTCCTCCCTCCTTTTGCCCCCATCAGCCATTTCTTCTAACCATTAATCATGTCATGCATCTCTCATTGTCCAAACCCCAGGGAGTGCTGAGGGGATCAGAGGAATGAACTGTACTTGAACTGGAAAAAATGTAGTAGAGCAGCTGAGCCAAAGCACTTCTTAAGAAAATCATATGAGAGAGAGAGAGATTTTACAGGGGGGTGCTGTGCTGGCTCACTGGCAATATTGTCCAAAAGGATATGCTTGCCTTTTAGTAATGTTATTCCTTCTGAAGTGTGTTCCTAATCCCAAACATTGTTGTTTTTTTTCTCAGCCACCCACGGTGATTCTATGTGACAGAGGCAAGGTCGGCACAGTTTTATCAGGTGCTGTTTCAGAAGTGACTGTTTGCTAGTTTTCACTGGAAAAGAGAGAAAACTACCAAAAGACGTTGTTCCTTTTTAAGCCGAATTACATGCAACTGAGTGACTTTGAAGCGGTTCATCTGCGGGTGCCTCTAGATCTCAAGTGCCTCAAGAGTTGGTCGAGTTGAATCCTTTCATTTGAATTTATGGAACTACTGGAAGGTGAGTCTATCGGTTCTCAGACAAGAGGTTCTTGTGTCGTGTCCTTCTGTGACACTTTTTTCCTAACAACTCGAAGAATTTGCTACTCGTTTACTTGACCAGTTTGAGTGTACTTGAGAATTGAAACTTCAAGGTGAGGCTCGGGTCTCAAAGGGACATTCACTGCCAATACACAATTTTCAGATTTTTGTTACACACAAACAAAAGTTTGCCATCATACTCCTACTGATAGTCGGTTTTATCTGGTGGATAATTGTTATGGGGTTGCAAAATGCCTTCGGCCATGATCCAACACAGTAAGACAGCAATTTGACACTGATCCGTTGCCAGATCAATAGCCCCGTTGATAGGGAATTCAGATGAGCCAGCATTGCTCCAGCAATACAGCGCCTGCTCAGTTATACTAAACCTAAGACTTGGGAGGGCAGCCTTATTGTCGAAACACCACATTCCTCATTTGATTCTGCATTGACATCCACCATATTGGATTCCATGCTGGAGCAATCAGGCCAACACTGCAGTACCGGGGCACTCTGAGACGCAACCAGGAGCCGGGATAATTAACATTTATTGATACATGACTGCTGTAAGCCTGTTTGCCCAGTGAATTAAACCAGCTCATTACAGGCTTAATGGTGGGTAGGGGAGATAAATAATAGATGCCAATCCACTCACTGGCACTTTAGCATGCATCAGGAGAACCCGCTACCACTGCCCCCTCTCCCTTCCACCATTCCTGACATCAATTTGGCCCCCACAAAGTCAAGACATCCTCCCCTGAAACCAAAGCTGACATCACCACTTCAATCCAATCAAGTGGTCTCCTGTGGGCTCGGTTGGAGGTTTTAAAGATGGTGGTTGTGGATGTGGGTTGGGTTGGGCATTAAATGAGAACTGTCCACGCGCGCACACACACACACATACACACACACACACACACACACACATTCACACTTCAAATACATTTATTCATGTAAGGATTAGCAATATAAATCATTGTTTATGTTGGATCTCATGGGAGATAAACCAGTCGCTTCAATCCCAGGAGTGCTTGGTGAAAAGCAGAGACAGAGAAAAAGTTCTTTGTGGGTGTCAGCACCACAAAAGGTGCTCACACTTGCTCTGTGTTGCCCTCAAAGTCTTCCCCGTTGCTTCCACTCACAGAAATGAAACATGAGAAAAACCAATAAATTTCAGCGGTGTGTTGCAGCGAAGCACCCTGACAAACAGACGGTGCTTTTTGTTGCGCTTCTTATCTTTTGCGCCTTCCCTATCCGTTCCAATTGTTCTCCTGCCTGACAACATAACTTTCACACTCACTCTCCCCCTCTCCCCTGTAACCCCACATGAAACGCTGCCTTATTGAGCTGCAACGCAAAACGCAGTGCACTTTCATCTCCTGCACCAGCTTGTAATATCCACTCAGTTCAAAAGCTCATGAGTGTTCAGTTCTGAGTGCAAAGCTTTAAGTTAGACAGAGACTAGTCATGGTGTGGATGAGTGGGTTTTCTTTTATTCATGTATACCGCTGCAAGATTCGCCCTTTTCTTTTTATGCACTAATTTCAGAATAATACTGGCATTTGTTGACTCACCAGAAGTATTGGCAAAGGAAAATTCGATATTTTCATAACAGACATTCTGCTTATTGATCTTTGCCAAGGAACCTAGGAAACTTTTGTTCAATAAATGATGAAAGTGTTGAAGAAACTCCACGTTATTTTTCTTAAAGGAGATGTGTGGGTCTAGTTTTGCTGATATATGAAAAAGTAGCGATGGTGTACAGCTTTAAGTAAAAAAAAAAAAAAAAAAAGTATACCTTTATTACTTTGTGGACAGGATAGTGACACGCATTTCAATATGATACAGGTTGTCCGGATGGGGAAAAGCATGATTGTGACTTGGTGTGTGAATCGTGATGATGGCTCTGTGGAGGCTCTGAAGAACAGCCAGCTCTGTCAGGATCATATCACTGCTCATTGTTAGTGAGAGTCATTATTACTCCATAAATCTTAATAAAGGCCCTGTTGTTTGATTCATGCTCCGTTCCCCATACCCACTCTATGGAGGAAGTACATCTAAAAGCTGTGCACAGACAATATTTTATTTTGTCACTACCTCATAAGAAATGAAAGTAAAATCCAATTGTGTGAGGGACCCGGAGTTTGCAGAATGACTGGGAGAGCAGGCAAGGTGAAAATAATAGGGGTTTTAGAAGCCCAAAGTATTTACAAAGTGTAAGATGGGTAAGAAATCCAGGGATACATAACAAAGTAACAACAAAACACATAGATTTAACTTAAGGGACTGTTCAAGAGCCACAGAATCATCTAGGTCAAAATAAACAGAACAGAACTAAGTCAAAGTAATATAATAGGTGCTCTCACAAAGGAAGCATCTAAAAACTCACTTCACTCCACTCATACCTGCAGAGCTAAATACTAAACAGACTAGACCACAGTAAATTGCAGGGGAGACGAAGTAACTTTCTCATGGTTACAGCCATGTCCAGTCCAAAACCACCCCTCTGGCTGTAGCTGGCATGGTATGCTCCAACCACCCTCGTTGGTCTATTTAAGCCGGTCCAATGCTGCGGCTCTGTCTTCGTTTGTCTGCCAGCCGGCATGGCTGGATGGCTCCCAGCAGCGGACACTCGACACAGGGAAGTTTACCATTATAGCAAATGACATTTCAATATGCTTAGATTGCGTGCACTCAATCCAGTCAAATGTCCATGTCATAGGGCTAATAAAGTTTTAAAAGGCTACCTGGTCTCAGTGTTATTATTCTGTACATTTAAAAATGTGTATATTTATAAAAATCACTGTCAGTGTGTTGGGTTGATGGTGCGGCTAGTAGGTGCAGCCGTCACAAATTGAATATAGCATGATAAAGGCAGCAGGGATAGAATTTCATTCGCTGTATAATGATGGTATAAGGACCTCATGTACAGAACAAAAGTGTGAAAACAAACAAACCTCGGAACATAATGCTTTCTTACGTAAAGTAAAGTCTCTCGGCAGGTGAATTAATTTGAACATATTGTGTCTTTCGTGTCAAAAATCTTCCTATGGGAATTTTATACAAGAATTCACATACACACTGTTATTCCAGTCATCCTGGACACTTCAATTTAGACTTGTGAACATGTGGCTCAGAGTGCTCGAATCAAAAGGGACAGATGTTTTGTGAGACATAAACTGGAGCTGCTCCCCTGACAGTGACTTGCAGAAGGAGTACTATTTCATAATTATAAATAGGTTTCTGAGCCAGTGCCTTAATATCGACAACGTCCACAAAGTTGGTCATTCATGAGCATTGGAGAAGCTCCAGACTGCACCTCTTAGAGCTAAAGTTCAATAATCCCTAATGTTCTAGTGTTAATGCTTTTAATTTGATATCTGATAATGATCTCAGCCAGTATCATATCAGTATTGATACTTTATTTGCTCCCTTTTAACTACAAAGTAACAAAGGTCAGGGACTGAAATTTCAACAGTCAAATAAAAGAGAATCAAAGGCCATAGTTTTTCCAACTACAACTCATGACCGCAGACAGCATACAGTAGTGCAGTTGTAGAAGTACTTCTTATTGTCCTCATTATGTCACTTCTGACATTTGCAAGTCTTTTGCTGTTTTGTTTGTGCTGGTTTGTAGAGGGCTCCTCCGGTACCACCCATGAGGGCCTATCAGTATCAAAGCTAAGCGTCAGAAATCTGACACATATCACAAAGCTTTTTCTCAGCCTGCTGAGGCTGCACTGGGACTGCAATGATGTCAGTGTGAAGCAGGCTCTTGTGAATTATATCACAGGGCCCTGTACAACATATACAGTCATATGATGTGTGTGAGAGTGTATAGGCGTGAGCGTGAAAGCTATGGCGTCAGTTTGTTGGGTGTTGTTTAGTAAAAAGTACAGAGGCTGGCTGATGCGATTGTAACAGCAGGTTGTCACTGACATACCAACTTAAAAAAATGTCCTATAACTTATTCTATATATGAACTCCTGTGACAACATAGGAAAAATATATACTGAACCGAGCCATTTTTTATCACCCTCCTGTCAAGGCAAACTAAACATTTATTTCATTTCAGCAACGTTGCCACACCACTTGAAATCTGATATAACACAATCGATTGCAGGATGTCATTCACAAGCAGGGTTGCCATGCTTTCCAGATGACGACACATTTAAGAACCTGGGTACACACCACCTGTTAGCTTTCTAAGTAGTGTTTACATAAAGAATCCATTCATCCACATTTGAACGAAATAACAAATGGTACCAGTCCTTTATGTTGAGTAAATGGTGAAATGCACTCACATAATACCTCCCTGATAACAGTAAAAGCCCTACATTCAAAACTTTACTTTAAAATAATCTATACCATGCCTTCTGCAGCTTAATACGTGATAATAACGATGCTTATGTGATGAATATGTGTTTTATTGTGTATACAGATACCTTGTTCACTCTCAAAAGGATGCTTTTTCAGTTTCTGCGTGGGTAGAATGGTGCTTTTTACAATCATCACTATTTGAAGAACCATTTGACCCTCTAAATGTTTCTTTACTTCTATTTGAAGAATCAGCACTGACACATTATAGAACCAGGTGGTTCTTCACTGGCTTTTACTTTCACAGTTCTTAACCCTGACAGTTCAAGATGAGTTCGGCAGTGAAGTGGCCTAAGTATCTGCCTTTGGAACAATTGTGTCATTTCAAGCTGTGTTTGAACTGTCACTGCTGAGTTTTCATAGTACTGTCTATGTACCAGTCCTCCCCAGCACCGAGTAGGAGGGGTGGGCTGCTCCAACTACAGGAACTGTGTCACAGCCCTAAGAATTTATGTTTTCAATTGTCTCAATATAAATTGGTCTACTGAATCAAGATTTTAAGGAGGAGGAAATAGGATCTACAGCAAAGTTAATGTAAATGCTATTGGTATATAGACTATGGTCTAAATACGCTGTAAACCAGAGAACCACCTTAAGAACATTCCATCCTTAAAATGTAAGATGTCACTGTCCATAGGCGTTCATCACTGCATGATGCCACAGTACACTATAATGCTGGAATATCCTCTTTATCCATGATTTCCTGTTAAATGTACATACAGTGAATGTTAACAGTAAAAGCACATGATCGTCATAAAGTCCTTTAACCATTAAGCTCAAGGGGTTAGTGATGTACTGTGTGCTTTGATAAGATGGCTGGTTCAGAGTTCTGCAACCTGATCACATGTACTCTATGCTACCCTTTTTGATCAAAGTAATCAAAAGTGTTGTGGACTAAAATATCTAACAGGGATATATTTCTTCCAAAATATAGCATAGAAACACCTCAAAACTGTACTTAAGCGCAGTACTTCAGTAATACATTGTTGCCCCTTCCAGTTCTCCACAAGATAATACATTATGGGGTGCACTCTGGACAAGGTAAGTGAGTGAATAACCATATGCTCTCATTTCTTTAACCTCAATGAAGTGTCTAATATTATCATTTTATATTTCCCTTTGTGACCATTCAGTCCCGTGTGAGAAAGCAACAAAGGCTTTTATCTACAGCTGAAAGGTAGCAATTTTCAGCTTTCAGCAGAAATATTGCTGAAATCAAGCCATTCCTCTTGTTTCATGACCTGGAGAAAGTTATGCATCCCTTCATCTCGTCCAGTCTTGATTGCTGATTACTGATTCGCCCCTGTCTCGCCTGCAGTTAGGCCAAAACTGCTGCTGCTAGGCTTCTAACTGGCACTGTTTGTTTTAAAGGCACTGGATGAGTTGGCCACTTTTTACATTGCCGATCTCCTTTGCCCCCATTCTATCTCTAGGAGACTCAAATGCTCTTGTCTGTTCCATGGTCTCGGCTTGAGCTTAAGGGCGATCGTACCTTTGTCGTCGCGGTGAGGTCTACCCGTTTGCATCAGATCTGCAAAAGGGGTTTTTATGTGCCTGATGTATGATTGTTCTAGCCAGCCAAATGTAAATTACAATTCAATTTCCGCCATGTTCAGTTGATTTTAAGAGCATAGTCACACAGTCAGGAACTGAGTTGCAGTGCTGCAACAATAAGAAATCATTTTCAAGAGAATTACAGGTCAATCTCTGCTAAATGGCAAAACAACATGTGTCCAAGGGGTTTCCAATTAGAAACTAATGAGGCTGTTGGGTTGAGACATTTGAGACAAGTAAATGAAACCAGGAGAGCTGCTGATTGATAGTGATTAACCTCTGTACTGCAGGTTATATAAAACACTAAAGGCGACTCACATACTATATAAGCACACACAGATGAACCCACATGCAGCATATTTGCACATGCACTCACACTAACCTCTGAAGAAAACACTTATGACAGAAAACCCACCAGAGCTATTGTCTAATGTTTTAAACACATTTGATACTGTGTGTGAGACCACCCTCATTTCCTTCACCATGTGTGTCCATTTCACCATCAAGCCATGCCAATTCAAGTGGCCAGGTGCAGTCTCTTCAGAGCGGCTAACACAACAGCCCTCCAATCACTGTGTTCTCACCAACACAACAATCATATGCAACAAATTATTCTGCTTTTCATCCACAACCTGGGACTGAAAACATCAAATCAGCTAGCTCTTTTATTGCCTTTTTTATTTTGTGACCGGCAACAGCTATGAATCTGACATGCAAGAGAACCTTTCCTCTTCCAAAGTCCCTGAACCATTGCTTAATCTGTCAGATGAGAGAGTTCAAACAAATCCACTATGGAGACACAGCATTCACTACAGCATTCACTACATGTGACTCTTTTGATGAAATCACAACAGCATGGAAATCACACAACACACTTAAAATTTAAGGGTGTAGCTAATGCATGTTGTGGTCTGAGGGTATTGAGGCACATTAATGTTCACTATGATTGGGTAAAGTCAAGCCACTGATCACACGCCAGTGCCTAGGGGGCTATCTCATCCCCAAGTCTGGATAAGCTAACAGTTGATGGGACTGAATGGGGTCAAACAATGAGGTTATTGGGATCAACATCAAATCGAGTGACGGTGTTTCTCCTGCAATACCAATGGGTGCATGGTGGGTGCAACTTGTCTAACATGAAATAAGTTGCATTTGACATTTCCTAAGGCAAGAAAAGGATAACCATCAACCACGCCAGTAACAATCAGCATGCTACAACATAAATACAGCAACATCTACATATACGTACTATGCAAACAACTGCAATGCACTGTGTACAATAGCAAACGGTGTACATGGACATACCGTTGAATTGCATTAAGTTATCACATAAGCTTATAGCTAGGTTAATATAATGAAGCTATGAGACATATTTCAGCAAGGCTGTTATCACCCCATGCACACCTTTTCCCACCACACACTAATTCCACAGCCAGTCCTGGCCAGCTCAGCGTACCACCCTATCTAATCTCTCTCTCTCGCTCTCTCTCTCAGCCATTCTTCTGCTCCATTGACTACAGAGCACTCACGCTCCTCTTCTTGTCTACTCAAGCAGAGTCATTGACGGTGACAAACATCATTATAATGTTCCTCAGTGAGCGCTCCACCTTTGGCTGCGTGTCTAGCCCGCGGGAGGCTCTTCTCCTGAGATCTATGTGCTGACCCGTGTTTGCTGCTTGCAGTTTGACTGTCCACTCCAGTGAATCAGACACTCAAGTTATCATTTCTTGCTTTTTGCATGCTGCGAAAGGCATTGTTGCCACAGTTATTTAAGCAATAACAGCGTCTAATTTGCCAACCCAATATTCTCTTCACCACCTAAGAAATGGGTTACATTTTGCTAACCCAACAGAACTATTTGCACTGATGCATTGAGCTATGGCCACAATGACTGCCAGATAAATCATGATGAATGGGAGAAGGGCTGCTTCTTTCACCACACCTCCTGTAAACTCTTACCGCTGATTCAAAAAGGTAGTTTGAAAAGTTGGCCAGAGAACAATATTGTATTAGTAAAAATGAGGATTCAATACCCACCAATGAATGAAGTCGGAGGACATCTCTTTTGAAATCTACTACATTGCATTTGTCATTATGTGCAGAGAAGGCACAGTTACTGCTCATATTCTTTTCCTCACAATGACACACCCTTTGTTAATTTGCTTGACGGAGAGTTAATGCTGGCAGGAAAGACAATAACACAAATCAAAATGGTATTAATTCTTTATGCTCTACGACGTGTAGTGGCGCTACTGCAAATTCATCTCGTGCCTATTTGGTCTCAGCATTTCAGTGATATATTGAAGCGGTGGAAGGACAACTGTCAGCATTCCATTTTCCCCATTAAAAAATGAAAAAGGTTAATATTTCAAACCATAACTTTTGTGAAAATGCTAATATCCTCATTGTTTTTATACACAAACTAAGGAAATGTACAGATTTTGGGGTAGCCTGTGTGATTATAGAGTATTGTGGCCCAACCACAAAACATTCTGGATGTTTTTAATATCTATTGGTCTTTCTCTTAATGTAAATTATAATTAGTTTATAATTGAGGGATGTGCATGAAATATTCATCGTTGTGCTATTAGAGACACACTGTCACAGAGTCTGTTGGGGGCTTAAGTGTTCATTATGACAAAGCTGTGCTTGTCTCCTGCAGACTGTTTCAACTTCTAACACTTTGGCTCCTCTGTGAATTTGTCATAATACTGAGCTCCTAAATGAGGGTCAGGCATATCCCTGGGCAGGCTTTGTTTTATATGCTAAAACTACAGTGATTCGTTTTCAAACCAATAGAATATATATATACATGATTTATAGCATCTAACTACTATCTTATCCTCATATGACTTCTAAAATCTACTTCTAGAGACTTTCTACAGCACATTTATGTCAGGAAAAATGCAGGAAATAAGCATCATATTGCACCTCAATAACAAAAACAACAGATAGTGTGCTAGTTCTTTTCGTTGGTGTGTCTGAAGTGGGTTTTTGGAGGCACATCAGTGACATGGCTCTGGTTACGAAGCATGTGGTGCCTTTGACCTTCCCTAACCTTGGCAAGCTGATGCCCAGACCTACTGTGAGGCAGGCTGTCCATCTCTCACTGGGCCCTTTCCTCTTAGTGACAGGCCTGGAAATGTTGCCAACACCTCCCCCTTTCTGATCAAGTGCATTAGAAACTGATCGTGATCGTGATGACACGATCCATTATCAAATTAAACCATGTGTTTCAAAAAGTGTAACAAATTATAACTCAAGTACAACATGGAAACATAATTGCGTATGTTGACAATAACGTTGCTCCCAGTGACGACGCAGCAGTTTGTTTGTGCTATTGCATGTGACTTGGCTAGTCCTTTGCAAGACCCGTGTTATGAGGAGCAGATGTACTCATTGTCAGAGATGGAAGCCCCTACAGGGCATTGCTAGCTCTGTGCTCTGGGGTCGTGTGTCCACTCTGTTACTGTGGGTGACACATTTGTGACAGGTGGATTGCCAGGTGTCCCGGTTGGCGGCCAGGCTTTCATGTGCTCAGGACGAGATGTTAAATCTTTTCAGGAAAGTGCTCAAGTGGTCATTAAGGTCTCTACGCCGGCCCCCTGCAGATCTGAATACATCCCTTCCTTCGGCCAAATAGACAAGTGTTAACTGGTGAGGACCCATGTGAATCAAATGTGCTCCAGCTAAGCAAAATCAATTGTTGTCAGCCATGTCTGACGCCCCCAGCAAAATGTGTGTGTGTGCATTTGTGTGTGTGTGTGTGTTTGCTCCAGCATCCAACTTTGCTTATTACTTTCTATCCTAAGTTTTATGGCCAAAAACATCATTTTTTCTATAGTACCTGAAAGTGGTGTGATGTTTCAAAATAATATTCTGATTAGTAATGTGAAAACTGTTTCCCCTTAGAGACTGGGATAAACTATGTGGCATGCAAAGTAGAAAGGTGAGATGACTCCTGAAATTTAATGTGTGTGTGTGTGTGTGTGTGTGTGTGTGTGTGTGTGTGTGTGTGTGTGCGTGTGTGTGTAGGTACAGGAGGCAATACACCTGTAAGCTCTGCACCCAG